>OX101812.2:71128631-71403631 GCA_944452925.2 Chrysolina oricalcia
GGTTGAGCATTGAGGTGAATTTTGAAAATATCATATAACTATTACTAGTGAGGCACATGTTAATTGTAAACATATAGTAAGTGGAATGAAACAATTGACAATGTAGCACATAAAAAATATTTTTTTATAAAAACTTACGTACGTCACTGTCTGAATCAAATTGTCATATCGCTCAAAATTTCTACCTGTCTACATTCCATTCCATGATTGAGAAAAATAGGTATAAGTGAATTACGAGGTTGGCACAAGAATACGGAACACACTGTACCTATCGAGAGAGTTGAAATAATATCAGTACTACTGAAATGAGAAAAAAACGAGCTTTCTAACGATACTAAACATGACATATGGTTCCATTTTAACGTCACCACTCCACCAATGGCACATTTAAAAAATATTTGGATTCATAGAAAGGTGCAGTGTGAAATACCCTTCAACTTTTATCCGAACTTTGGTTTTGAATTATGACTTTGATATCAGTTCAATAGTGAAAAAATCCACTTCTATCATAAATGCTTGAAGATACATCAACTTTGCATCATAGAAATTGTTAGCAGTGATTCTAATGTCACTGGAGAAAATAGTATATTGTGTATTTAGTACTAAAAGCAATACATTTCCGGACGACAATGTAAATTGTTGGCCGAGGCGTTAAGCCGAGGCCAACAAGCATTGAAGTCTGGGAATGTGCTTTTACTACGAGGTACATATACTATTTTTTCTGAAATCGCAATCAGCATTATCAAAAACTAAGGAATTCTACATGTTGTAACCCCTTATTCGTGAAGGGCAAGATTCTTACATTTCCATGTCTTTATATATTGGAAACAGTGTGTCTCATTCATAAACAACAGTATCATTTATATAGACAAAAAATCCAGTCAATACAAGACTTCGTCAAATTCCCTTGCCCCTGCCGAGATCGCAATTAATAAAAAGTTCTTTCATTTACAATGGAGGGAAGATGTTTAATCACCTTCCACTTTCGGTGAAAAATATAGGAGCCTATATTATGTTCTATTCAGGAAAGCAGTTAAAGAATTTTTACTTTGTAAGACCATACTATGAGATTCGCGAATATTTTGAGGAAAGAATATGAGATGTTTTCTGATTTTATAAATTTTTATACTCTGTGTATTTGTATTGTTTGACTTTTATTTTGAGACTTCATTCTGTATTACTTTTGTATTGTTTGTCCTTTTGGCACTTAAGCTACGGTTCCTTCCATGCGGCTGCCGTGCACGGCGGCCGAAGTGCGGCGGCCGCAACCTACTGCTACACGTGTTTTTGAATGTACATGTTTCCTTCCAAGCGGCGGCCGCACACGTCAGCCGTGAACGACTGCGATCGTTGCGACGGTACTGCTCCAAAAGCAGTGTAGTCGCAGCCGCAAGAGAGTTTTCGTATTCCTCTGGGGTTATTACGTACCAAACTCGGTTGTATGACTCTGATTTTTCATAATCTTTCATCAAGTTGAAGATGTACTCAAACTGCACCTTGTTCAATCTGAAATATTCCCTAAATCAAGCAGATGTCGATTAATTAATGTGTTTTGTTACCCCTCTTCATGCCTTTTTTTAATATTGGATTTATATTCGCCTTGCTCTTTTCCAAGTCGATTAACTGCAGGATTAGCTCATCGTCATTTTCTTCAAATAATAAATAAAGTCGGAGAGGTCATCTATCTTCACTTCTACTAGTGGGAACTAGCACTAGTGGCGGAAAACCGGCTCTGTCCGCCGTACGCGACATCCGCATGGAAGAAACCATGAGATCGACCGGCTGACGCATCCGGCTGACGCACTGCGGCCGCCGTGTACGACGGCCGCATGGAAGGAACCGTACCTTTAGTTTTATATTTGCTTTGTCCACAAGATGTATCAATCTTTGACAATAAAGTATATTTGATTGATTGATTGCGTGAATTCAATAACTGTCTAAAATGTAAACAAGCCGACAAAAATATTCCCGTATCGAAAACGATACGGGAATATTTTTCCCGTACCGTTTAGGTCCGAAAACGGTCCGAGAAAGTTCGTTGCTTAGCAACGGACTAAAATACTGGATTAGCGTATTTTGAAGCCTGCAGTTGCTCCGAGAAAGTGGGCATTCTTGAACGATTTCAGAAAAAGTACTTTTTTTAGCTTAGCTTAGCAACGAACTTTCCCGGACCGTTTAATACTTTCCCGTATCGAAAACGAAACGGGAAAGTACTTTGCCGGCCTAGGCCGTCAAAATCGGTCTTTGGTTTATAGTTGTCACTTTGACGTTACAGGAAAGCACGGCCAACAATTTACATTGTCGTCCAAGAATGTATTGCTTTTACTACTAGATACACATACTATTCCCGTACCGAAAACGGCCCGAGAAAGTTCGTTGCTTAGCAACGGACTAAAATACTAGATTAGCGTATTTTGAGGCCTGAAATTACTCCGAGAAAGTGGGTATTTTTGAACGATTTCAGAAAAATATATTTTTGTTGACGATTCGTAGTCGAAAGATAGTCGCATATAATAGTATATTCTGTAACAAGGTTAGAATGAAAATTCGATGCGAGTGGAAAGTTCCGAGCGCGAGCCGAAGGCGAGCGTGAGGAACCACGAGCATCACGAATTTTCATTCTAACCGAGTAGCAGACTATATTTTCTCCACGATCAAAGATAGGAAACGTGACAGCAATAATTTTGACACTTACTCAAATTTTGCCACTACGATGACAATCAACTGCGTCAAGGCTAATGTTATTATTGCTAACCAGTGCTTGGTGAGAACATTATTCCATCACAAGAGAGAGAATGTAAATACATTTAAATTGCGGGGGCAGAGGTGTTGCAGAATATTTCTTCAATCAAATCAAATTTGATTTCAGAATTGGCAAATTCTGTGATGATCGTGGAGAAAAGCATGGTATAAAACAGTTTTGTCAAAGTTACGAAATTTTTTATTTTCGAGAAATTTCGTAATTATCAAATAAATGGCCAAATGTGACAGTTGCAACAGAACGAATAGAAACAAAACTTTTTCTTCAAAATTTTTTGAAATTAGAATAAGGTGGATTTAATCAATTTTAGCACAAGCATTAACATAAACATAATGGTAACATCAAAGGTTTTTAGCATAAACTTAACTTTGTTGTATAAATGGCGCCATTTGATATAACAGATTCAACTTTTGCTTTCATCATATATTTAAGCACAATTTTAAAATGATGTTGACTAAAGGTGCATTTAGTCAACATCATTTTAAAATTGTGCTTTAATATATGTCAAAAACGAAAGTTGAATCTGATATATCAAATGGCGCCATTTATACAACAATGTTAAGTTTATGCTAAAAGCCTTTGATGTTACCGCTATGTTTATGATAATGCTTGTGCTAAAGTTGACTAAATCCACCCTAAATGCACCTTAAATAAGCTTATTTTCATATATTAATTTGAAAAATGTTTACTTTTAACTGGTAGCCCTGCAAACACTGGAAAGTAACTGAAGTACTATAGAGGTAACTTTGTGACTTAAACCTCTAATCCGATGTACCAGAAACATTGCCTCCTGCTCGCATTTGCATTTCATACCACTGTGTTGTCAATCAAAACTCAATATTTTATTTTCTCCTAATTATTACTCATTAGAAATTTCGATTTCAATCATGATTAAAATTGCAAAAAATCATGTCATTTAAATAATTTCATCCCTGACTCTTCTGGAAAAATAATATAGAATTAGTATCAAGCATCTAGCTGGACTTTTTTTTCGATAACATCTATAAAAACAAAACATATCCATTACAAATTTATTCGATCATTTCTATTACACTAGTTTCGATACCTCGATACCCCCTATTTAATTCATTCAGTGAAATACATGAAGTGGTACAACTTCAACTTTAAAACTTTTTACTATTTCAATATAAATAATATCTGCTACCAAATAAAGCACCAGTCTTTTTCAACACATCAGTACAAGCAGGTGTCACTCAACTCATAACTGTAAGACAAACCCTTTTTTTGGATTGCCACAGACACAGCTGCATTCAAAAAATCCATTGGATCTCCTGAAATAGAATCCCTCTGACTGACACGATTAGAATTACTAGATTCAAAGCTCATCATTTCAGCATCACTCGACATGGAAACAGTTTCATTTTCCTTAATTAGCTCTGCTTGAACATTGTCGAAATTATCCTGCTCTGATTCTTCTATTTCGTTATTCTTCACTGAAGAAACATTTTCAGGAAATGGATTGGATTGCATACTCCTCTGGGAGCCCGACTGTAACCCATGTGACTGTATTGCCATCAGTATAGCATCATCCTCCACCTGGCCGTCGTTTTCACAGTTTTCCACAAAGTTAGTCGCATCAAATGGAGGATTGGACCAGGTTTCTAACACACTATTTATTGTATTGTCTACAAATCCCCTGGCAATCTGTCTAGCCTGCCATTTTTGCAAGAAAAACTCTTCGTTCTTTGGTCTCGAACTCACCAAAGTCAACGGAATCTCATTCAGAATGGTGTCCTCTATATTGTTGTTGGAAAATTCATCATCCACGTCACTCATTATAGCCTCAGTTTTAGCTAGAAATGACTGGATGCAGCATTGGTTGGAACAGCCCTGACTTTGTTTAGAGGCACAATCAGGCTGGTTTTCGCCCACTTCATCTTCAGTCATGTTCTTGTTATTAGTGTTGATGTTATTGTCGGTAAGGATTGTATTGTTGTTGGATCCTTTCAGGTGGTATTTACCTTTGACTTCCCATACATATCTAGCTTTCTTGAGTGGTTTCTCGTATCCAATATCATCACTTTCTCGAGAGTGTTGTCCCCTATCTTGTTTAGGCATTAGATATTGTTGACCCAACTCAACTCACATAAAAAGAGGTAGTCCTCGGTATCGATTGAAACTCCTGCCGGCAACAAAAATCACAGGAGGCGATCTATTCATCAGCCTAACTTCATTTCTGAAACTACAGAAAAAGTAGCCATAAACAAATATATTCAGTTCATTTGACAACTCAAACTCAGATATTCAGAAATCATATGTTTTTATTTGTTCATGAATTTATCAGGATAGCTGAAAATTTAAACGATAGTCGACACAAACTTCGATTTCTTGTACTCTTGTTTATCGCGAGCTGAAGCGAGAAGAAAGATAAAACGCATTTCGGTCCCAAAACATTTGTACAAACTTCGCCACCTATCCGACTAAGTTGAAACTTCTCCGATCTTCAATTAGGTTCTTTCGGTTGCTCTAAAGTGTAGTACTTTACTACACTTGAGCCGGAAAAAGTTTTTAAAACATTATGAATACGGTTCAACGACAAAAAACAGCTTTGCTGTAACTTAAACTCACTGAAATGAAATTATAATAAATTTCATTTCAGTGCTTAAACTCGATTTTTGTATTCGTTTGCCGATTGGATTGACACATTCCTTTGTTGTATCCTTGACTCAACTGGGGTGCAATTACGAATACTCGATCCGTTGTGAGTTTGACATATGTCAGATTTGAGCAATTATTAAAACCGATACAATTCAAAATATATTGCAACTTGAGTCGATATCAATGGTCTATATGGTAGATATAGGCTGTGTCAAGTCACCGGTCGGACAAGGCACGCGCGTTCAGTATGAAGTATGACGATGAGTCGGACCGATCAGATGATTGAAAATATTGGTCACATACATACAGTTCTAATTAGGTCGACATACAGTTCTAATTAGGTCGTCAAGTCAACTAAATGACCGCGCTGGTCTAATCATATTGGTCAGACCGGAGACTTGACTCAGCCATAATTTCATTCTATCTCTATTCAAAGAAATTTCATAATTTCGATTTCGTTTTGAATCGAAAACATACATCGTTCTAGCCTACGGATCGTGACAGCTTTCTTATCGAGTGTTCATAATCCCACCCCTGCACTCGATTCAAAATTTGGTGTAAATATTACTACATCACACTACACCTTGAATCAGACGAGAGTTCGCAATAAACGCGAAAGTTGTGACCTCTTCAATTATTTGGATGAACTGATATGAAGTACAAAGATTGTTGTATCTTTTTTTGATTGTTTTGACATTGTTAATCCATTTTTGAATGACAAATTCAATCAAGTGATATTTTTAGCATTAGCATTGTTTGAATAGAAGTCACTGAAATGAAATTATAATATGATGACTGGTATGCTCGTCAGGCTCACAGAACTCATAATAATATAAGATATATTATTATGAGTTCTGTGGTCAGGCTGCGTGACTTGTTTTCTCATGGAGGCCGCCATGTTTGTTTTGTGGTTCCTGGCAGTTGCGGAGGAATCGAGATTGAGTTGATTGTAACATATAAAACTGATACAAAGACGCGCTGCACTGCACTGGCGTGTTTACAAACAATAAATTTGGAAACTAATAACACGTACGTGCAGATGAATGTCTCTCTCGCACCCATACAAGTAAGCAATAAAGTATTTCGCTACTAGATTGCCTGTGCCTCCTTTCTTCATCTCCTATAGTTATCACTTTATACGGGTGCGCAGTGGAACTTAGAGCATTCCAGTCGTCATATAATTTCATTTCAGTGATAGAAGTACGATAGTTAGTCAATGCCTGTGTAATCGGTATTGGATCCAAACGCGAGTGTCATCTAGCGTGATTAGATACAAACATGAATATTTGACGTCATTTTAATGCAGGGTTCTTACGATGGAGTAGGTGGTCTCTGTGGTCTGTGGCACAGAATGAGGTCTGTGGTTACGACATGACCTGAAAGAAATATTTTTTTTATTAATATTTCTATGCGTGACTTGGAGGCCAGATCACTGAAGCATTGTTTAAATAGAACAGTTAGTCAATGCCTGTGGAAAAGCATTGTTTATATAGAAGTAAGATAGTCAATCCTGTGTAATTGGTGTTGGACGCAAACGCGAGTGTCATCTAGCGTGATTAGTTACAAACATGAATATTTGACGTCATTTTAATGCAGGTTTCTTCCAAAAACCCTGATTTTAATGCTGTCCCATTGTTTCAATCAAGTTACGACATGACTTGGAGGCCAGTTCACTGAAGTTACGACATGACTTGGATGCGAGCTCACTATCGCCATCTACCTTTCGCATCCATTTTGATCCAATTATAATCCTATAACATTGTTTATAGAGAAAGAAGATAGTCAATGCCTGTGGAAATCGCGTTTGATACAATCGCGCGCGACATCTAGCCCGATAACGACGAACCGAGGCAGAAAATACACCCGTACGAATGCGCCCCCTACAATCAACTTGCAGTTTTTGAGGTATACTTGAGGATTTTTATTTTCGTCAAGGAATCCTAGTAGTGAATCATTCGCTCTGACAGGGACGTATTTGAAATTTTCTAATGATAGTTTTTAACAGAGTAGCATATTTTATTCACAAATTCAATGTCATTCAATAAAAATGAAGTGCATACTTTTTTGTTTATTATTTGATATAAATTGAATGAACTATTCATAAATGTAATAAAGTGAACGTGAACTTAATATCAATTTTGTCATTTTGACTTCAATCATCATGAACAATACTGTGGCATGGTGCAATTGAAAAATGAGTGTGGAATTTCAGTGAAATATATCTTTTCACCTACATGTGGTGTCCAGTGTATTTTTTAAGCCAAAATCACTGGGACGAAGCTCATAATACACTACCGGTGAACAGCACCTTTGTCTTATTATTTTCGGGGCAAACTGCTTTGTGTTTGTTATTGTTTGTTATTTAATTTCAATCACTGGACGACTCATTTTAACCAGTAGGTGGGTGACATTCGTGTCGCACACTTCACTAGTGAAAAGGTGGTGACACAATGGAACAAATAGTATGTTTGTAATCATCAGTTTATTTAGTCTCTGTATTCACCTTGAAGATATCACTTAACGAGTGTGTACATTTTATACCTGTGCTCATTTATTCAAACTGAATTTATTTCTTCGAAATGGGGCTCCATATATATGCTGCCAGAAATCAGAACAGGTTCGAAGTGTTATAAAGACAACGATTATTGAATGAAGAGATTGAATGTGTTTACCAACTAAATTGTTATCTATACTGAGTACAATAATATATACAGGGTGGGGCACCGAAAACGAAACAGATCGAATATCTTCAAAACGCATGTGTTGGGAATAAAATGCAAAAACACGTCGATTTTTAATCCAAGGGGGAAATCTTCCTATCATAACCTCAACTGTCATACCTCTCCCCCTACCCCTTGGGCACCATCACCGAAACAATTTGAATAGGGAAAGTAGTAAGTGTGACACATCATTGAAAAGGTAATTTCATAAGGAATTCAGTCATGTCAATTTTTGCCACCTAAATTTTTATTTTGGCGTCCTCTTGCGGGAAAAACAACTGTTCCGTATTCCAAATTATGATACTGCATTTGCAAGCTATTTTGACATAAATTCGGTGACAATGCATTATGGAATCTTTCTAAGAGAAAAAACAAAATGGCGGCTCCAAAATGGCGGACATGATTTGCAATTATGGTCCGATTCGATTCAAAATTGATATGTGGTGGTTTTGCAAGGTCGGAAATTATGATTTGTTTATCAATGCAAAAAAACAAGATGGTGGTCCAAGATGGCGGACGGAATTTGTAATTCTGGTCCAATTCGAATCAAAGTTAGTATGTGGGGATTTTCAGGGTTAGAAATTTGGATATTTTTGTCGGTGCAAATAACAAGATGGCGGGCGAAATTTGTAATTGTGGTTCGATTAGAGTCAAAATTAGCATATGGGGGTTTTCAGTATGAATAAAATGAATTATTTAAATTGATAAACAAAAGCTTTTATACAAATGCGGTAAAAGGAGACAACGGCAAATAAACGAAAAAGAGAGAAAAGGTAGGTATTCATATTTTTTTTAGATGTGTGACGTAGGTTACTCTGTGCGTAACAGATTCGAAAGCTTGCCGCGAGTACAAAATAGGTATTTTTGCGAGGTAAAATTTTGATTCTGTTACGTATAGAATAACCTCAGTCACACAATCACACATCTGAAAAAAATTATAATTTCCTTTTTAGCGCATTTGTTTAATTTTTTTTATCAATTTAATCATTTCATTTTAGTCAAACTGAAAACTTGTAAAACCCCCATATGCCAATTTTGAATCGAATCGAACCACAATTACAAATTTCGTCCACCATCTTGGTTTTTTGCATTGACAAAAACAACATAATCTTTCACCCTGAAAATTCCCACATACTAATTTTGATTCGAATCAGACCAGAATTACAAATTTCGTCCGCCACCTTGAAGCCACCATCTTATTTTTTCGTATTGACAAACAAATCATAATTTCCGACCTTGGAAACCACCACATATCAATTTTGAATCGAATCGCACCATAATTGCAAATCATGTCCGCCATTTTGTTTTTTTATTTAGAAAAATTCCATAATGCATCGTCACCTAATTTATGTCAGAATAGCTTGCAAATGCAGTATCATAATTTGGCAGAACAGTTGTTTGTCCCGCAAGAGGGCGCCAAAATGAAAAGTTAGGTGGCAAAAATTGACATGGCAGAATTCCTTATGAAATTACCTTCCTAATGATGTGTCACACTTACTACTTTCCCTATTCAAATTGTTTGGGTGATAGTGCCCAAGGGGTGGGGGGAAAGGTATGACAGTTGAGGTTATGATAGAAAGATGCCCCCTTGGATTAAAAATCGACGTGTTTCTGCATTTTATTTACAACACATGCGTTTATTGCGTTTCGAAGATACCTATTCGATCTGCTTCGTTTTCGGTGCCACACCCTGTATATTAATAGCAAGTGTTGAACAAATATAATATTCAAAAATACACGAAGGGTAACGTGACAATTTCACAAATGATAACGTGACAATTTCACAAATGATAACGTCACAAAACAAATAAACACAAAATTCACTGGGAATGATCTTGATAACATCAAGTTCCAGGTTAAATAGAAACACTGAATCTGAAATGAATGGAATCTCGCGTTTACCAGTACAACGCTGGATAGGATGCACGTGTCAAAATTATATTTCATAGCCATCTATCGGATTATTCAATCAATCATATTTTACGAACTGATCAAATACATACGTTAAAATCAAGAACAGACGTGACTGGAGACTCGTGGACTAGCGACCTCTAGTGATGGTCTCCATTTGAATCCAACTAAAAGTACGTAAGATTGGCTAACTATCTTCTCTCTATAAACACTGCCTATAAGTTGACTATGTTCTATATAAACAATGAGAAAAAGGTATTGGATCCAAACGCGAGTGACATCTAGCGTGATTAGTTACAAACATGGATATTTGGTAATTTTGATGCAGGTTCCTTCAAAAAACCCTGAATTTAATGCTGTCCCATTGTTTCAATGAAGTTACGACATGACTTGGAGGCCAGATCACTGAAGTTACGACATGACTTGGATGCGAGCTCACTATCGCCATCTACATGTCGCATCCATTTTGATCCAATTGTAATCCCATAAGGTTGACTATCTTCTATATAAACAATGACTGAAGTAACGACATGTCTTGGATGCGAGATCACTATCGCCATCTACAAGTCGCATCCATTTGAATCCAATATAAATCCCATGAGGTTAGCTAACTATATTACTTCTATTTAAACAATATGTTTTTAGTGTTGATAGTTCCAGAATGAGTTAACTTCTGAAGGTGGCAGAAGTCAGTAGTAGGCGTATTTGCTCGGATCCCTTTGAGTCTTGTTCATACCCTCGCGAATTTTGCAATTTTTCTACAAACAAAATGGCTACCATTCATGCCGGACCAACCGTTGATGCAGAACCATGTCGGCCATTTCATATTTGCAGAAAAATTGCGAAATTCCCGAAGTTATGAACGATACTTTATTAACAGTGTGCCAGACAAAGTTTTCTTTACATTATTTTCCAGTCAAAAACAAAGAGTTATGCAAGGCATGGAAATGCCTTCTTAAGATGAACATGTCTGATTGAACTCATTTCAACTTTAAAAATATTCAGCAACGTATTCAAATTCGAATTGGAATGAGATTAAATTTTAATTTGGCAGATATACTGTTTCACGACTAAATTCTGAGCGCCATTTACCGGGAATTCATTTCGAGAGTAATAACTTTGAGGCAACCCAAGAGGTGCGTTTCAATTTAACGTCTGTCGTCCGGTAACGGACGATGTATGACGTCATAGTTGTTTCGTCGGGCGATATCTGTCAGATTGAATTTTGAAACGCTCTCCTAAATCGTGGGGTAAATAGTTGACGGTCGGACGTTCCACTCAAGAATTTTGAAACGATGGAATGAAGTTTTCGGACAAGACGTTCTAATATCGAAACGCTTCATAAGAAAAGTTAAACGTCGGACGCACGTCGGACGTAATATTGAAACGCACCTAAGGAGACTAAAATTTAACAAGGAGTGTTTGATTCCCATAAGACAATGGGGACACTAGTAGAAATATATGAAAGAACATTGGTGACGTAGTAGGACGTGTCACGGCCGCCGTTCTCTATAGACAGTGACGGACTAGCTCTTGGTGTATGAGAGTTACTGCTGACAGTTTTGTTGCTTGATTCGAGTTCGACTCTGTACTCATATCCAAGTACGTCACTATGACGCGTTGATGGTACAAGTTTCTGATTGGCTAGAGCTTATTAAACCCTACTTGGTAAATTTTAGTCTCCTTGGAGGCAACCAACATTGCTCCAGGCGTTGCGTGAAGGTTTACAAATTACAATATTCATTATTTGTATGAGCGTTTAGACCAAGCCATAGAGGTTTTTCCCCCACAAAATGAAAGACGCAAATTGCCTATACTAATTTTTATGAGATAGTTCGTTAATGAAATGGTGAAAAAAATTACAACTTTTTTGTTTTTTTGGAAATATCTCAAAGATTATTCAAGGTATCGTTTTACAGTCGATGGAAATTTTGTATACATTTATTGGTATTGGTAGGTATGGATGGTGACTGATGCCCCATCTTCTTCTGCTATCTCAAGGTGTTCTCGTTTACAGCAGCCCCTCAATCCTCAATTCCTTCAGGAATTTTAGAATTTTGAGGGGGTCCATTTGTGGTATTTCTTCCACAGTCAGCTGGTGTGATCCCAGTATATTTAATCTTTTGTGGTGTACAGCATAACACTCCATCAATATGTGGTGAGGTGTTTCTGGATGTTCCCCACAGAATCTGCAGGTGTTGTCCTCCTCCAAGCCTAGCTTCCTTAGGTGTTCTTTGAGTCTGCAGTGCCTCGTTAGAAATCCTGTGATTGTCTTCAGACTAATTTTGCTGAGGTTAATCAGTGTTTTCGATCTTGCTCGGTTGAAATTGCCGAGGAGATCTTTGGCCTGCCTTAGCCCTGGAAGTCTTTGCCAGTATGTTGCTCTCATTGCTTCTTCAGTTTTATTGAGTTCTTCTTGGAAGTGAGATTTTCCAAGTCCGCAGAATGGTTCTGGCCCGATCAGTGGCGTTGATGCCCCTTTTCGTGCCAGGGTGTCTGCTTGTTCATTGCCCTCTACTCCGATGTACCCAGGCACCCAGAGGAGGATCACCTTGTTGTTCATTAAGTTTTTCTAGGCATTCCCAGACCATCTTCGAGTTGATGTTATATGAGCTCAACGCTTTGATGGCTGCTTGACTATCGGAGAGGATTGCAATTTCCTTGTTCCGGTAGTTCCTGTCGAGGTTGAAATGAATGCATCTTGCTATGGCGTGAATTCCCGCTTGAAAAATGCTGGGGAAGTGTCCCATGGGTTCGGAGTACTTGGTACGAGGTCCAAATACTCCTGTTCCAGTTCCGTCGGGAGTTTTAGACCCGTCTGTGTACCATGTAATGGTATTCTTACCAAGTGCTCGAATGGATTCTGCGCTCCATTTTTTCTTGGTATTTAGTTCCGTTCGAAAAAATTTCTCGAAACTAAATTTCCTGGTAATTTCGTCAGTTGGGAGATCGGTTTATAAATTTATAAAACCTACAAAATGGATTTTCGTACGACCGGAACGGTGCATTTTCCACTGAGAAAATCCGGGGAAACCTCGAAAGAGATACCATTTTCAAAAAATTTATAGTTTTTATAAATCTGAAGCTGGACACACAATATTGCGGAAACTGATAGCCAATTAATCGTTGACTTCCCTGTAAAAACATTTAATGTTTCTTGGGTGAATAAATGAATAATAATAATAATATGTGGTTCAACTGTGCGCAAGATGTTTTCTGTCCGAAATGTGGTTTTTGCACAATCGCGTTAAAAACAATTTAAGGGAAATCGTCGTATTCGCAAATTCCGTAAACGGCATCTGGAAGTAGAGATCAATATCTACAATTTGCTTATTTTGGATTTTCACCTGAGATGTGGGGAGTGTTGAAAATGTCACTGAGAGTTGATCAAAACGCTTCAAAGTGCGTCCGAAGTCACCCGAAGTCGCACTGAAGTTAACTCGAGTTGAGTTCGGTCGACTTCGGGTGCACTTTGAAGCATTTAGAGACCTTCCAGTGACATTTTCAACACATTTCCCACCTCTCACATAAAACACATAAATTGTAGATATTGATTGACAAAACTTTCTCATTTTCTCCACACCAGAGGGCACTAAATTGAAAAAATGGGAATTTGTCAGAACCCTTGCTGTTACATCGGTTTGTATCTAACAGTTATATCCGAATTCCACGACCATTGTGATAACATGACACTCCAAAAACATGGTAATTTCCAGATTATAATCAAGTTCCGATGATAATCGTGCATGAGCGTTTCACTTCGCACATAAACTTGAAAATAGTGCGTCAAATTAAAGATTCTTAAAGTTTATGTGCAAAGTAAAACGCTCATACAGCATTATTATTAAAACTTGATTAAAATCAGGAAACATGGTGTTTCTAGATTGCCATATCAACACAATAGTCTTGGAATTCCGATATAACTGTTAGATAAGAACCAATGTAACAGCGAGGGTTCTGGCAAAAACCAATTTTTTTAATTTAGTGCCCTCTGGTGTGGAGAAAATGAGAAAGTTTTGTCATTATCATTAAAATGCAAATGTTTCAGTATAGTCAAGCTATTCATAAGAAAAAAAAATAATATTTTCAAATAGATGGGAAAATATTTTAAAAAAATTGCTATTTTCAATTTTTTTGAATTATCTCTTGAAACTTCGTTTATGTGTATAAAATTGAATTCTAAGTGACTTTTCCAAATAACTTTTTTTGATATCTTGCCATCTTACCCCTTTTTTTGCCTTTGCATTGCAATTTTTTTCATTTTGCCGCCATTCTAGCGATCACGTGACATGTGTCAAAATCGATTTTTAGGTTATCGGACATGCACAAACTTTTCCCCAGAATATTATTTCCAATACTCCAATAATAAAAATTTTTCCCATATGGTACATACTTTTTGGCGGTCACTGTATATATATATATATATATATATATATATATATATATATATATATATATATCATTCTACCGATACTCAGATATTATTTTTCAGTAAGAATAATGCTCAATGACGTGTTTCATTGGACTCAATTATTAATTGTGCAATATAAATAGAATACCAATGATCAAACATCTGATATTCAAAACATCCGAATGCAAACGTTGGCTCCTTTTTTCTTCTACTCAACATTTTAGTACTCAGAATGAGGGGAATGAAAACTGACGTTCTATTTACAAAACAGACAGAAGTATAGTTTTGCGTGCTATCCAATGACGGTGCCCATTACTGGATATATTTTCAATATTTTTAGTAAAATATAACAGATGGCTCAAATGACCGCCATCCAATTCTTTCAGCACAGGCATTGCTTAAAAGGTTTTTATAGTCTCCTGTAAAAACAGGGAGTATTTCTGGAAAACATCAGATGAAAGATGAGAGAGAAAATATTTCATTGCAAGGTTTGCTCATTTTGAAAATCCACGAGAAAAATAATTTCAATGTAAACTCTGTTAAAAATATTTACAGTCGAAAGGTTCATTTGACAGTTGAAGAGAGGACTCATACAAAATTTTCCCTTGCTACGTACATACACCAAAGAAATAAAATAATCATTAAAATGTAAATTTCTTTACTTTTACAACGTATTTATTGATCGCAATGTTACAATAGAAATTCATGAATGGTAGTGTGTATACAGATCATCTCACGATGAAAGGAAAATAGATAGAATTAGAGCAATTGATAATTGTCCGGCCTATTTTCAAACTTTTCCAAAAATAATACTTTAATCTGACACAATGTACGTCCTTGATCCTTGAAAAATACCATTTTACAACTTGCACTTTCTCAACAATTTCGTAAAACATGTTCAACAAATGTTATTACGCCTTCAAATGAACTACCTATTAAGTGTTTTTGCTAGATAATTATTAGGATGTCACGATGACAGTTATTGTCATTGTGAAGAGCGACACCGAAAACGGCGAAAACTGAAGGGGTTTGACGATAGTTAATTGGTCATATCCTCTCCTGTGATCGCAGTGCTGCGAGATGATCTATATACACAAACAGAAAAATTGAACAGCCTGTTTCTCAAATTAAAAACATATTTACAAATTTGTTTACAGATTTCCAGCTAAACTTGAATATGAACTGTGGTCTGTGAACGAGAATAAACAATGTGGCAAACTCAAGGGTGTTCGTCTGATAAACGATTGAAAAATATTTTCGAAAATTGGTACTTAAACTTTGCAATTGATTAAATTTCAACATAATTTCAAAAAATACTTATATTAAATCTGTAGGAAATTAAATAAAAAATAAAGTATAGTTAAAATACGATTTCGTTTCCAAATTCAGAAAGGCCCCAAAAATAGGTGTACTGTGAAAGCGTATAAACCAACTTTGCAAAATCAAGGGTGCATGGTCGCTTCAAAACCAATAAAAACGTAACGTAATTTGAACATTTCTTGAATTTGTTGAAAATAAAATTAAAAAACAAAATCTAATTATAATACAACTCCATTTCCAAATTCAGGAATGCTCCAAAGTCATTTTGCACCATTTCCTCCGAACAAAACATGAAATAATTGGCAAAGTTAGACTCTCGCTAAAATAACTATTGAGTCTAGTTTCATATAGTTCCTCAAGTTATATTGAATGATTGGAAGATCATTGGAATTTTGTCAATTGGGTCCATCGGTTGCCCGGAAACCAGCTTTTGCACACGATCTGCAGCAAAATTTTTGATAGTATTTATGATAACAATATCTCCCTTTTACTATCAAAGGACAGTTTGCAAAAGAAAGATTGTCGGTACAGTTACGTTGAATGTTAATTCCTGAAAACAAACAATCAATAGTTATAATATCTATTTTTTTATAAAAGTACGTAAAGTTTTAACGTATTGTGTCCAGTGCATGAAGTGATACATATTCAATCACATTATCCCAAAATTGTTTGACATACTACCAGATATTAGACCGTCAGATAATGACAGATTTTGCTGACTGATTTTCTCTTTTCTGGGATTTCAACCTTTGAAAATTAAGTCAGTGTTGAGCTCAAAAAATCAAAATTTAGCGATTAGACGTGTGCTAAACACGTGAAAGATTAATTTTTCGTTTGCAGAAAATAGTATATTGTACAATGAGCATGAAATGACATACATTTCACGAGTAGGTATATGAAATTTTGTAGTACGAGCGTAGCGAGTAGACAGACAATACTTTGGGCAAACAGATTGAAATCAACAATGATAAAGTGGAAAAGCAAGAAAAGTGTGGAGTTCATAAATTAACCTGTGGTGGTTGCCCCAAGTTTTATGTTGGTCAAACTGGCAGAACCTTCAAAAAGCGCCTAACCGAACAACTTTGTGATCGGAAAAACATTGCTACCCATTGAATAACTGAAAACCATACTTTCGACCATGATTTTTAAATCCTTCATGTTCGAAACAAGGGCATGGAGTTGAATCTTTCAGAAATTGAGGAATGCATTGGGAGAACAATTTACCAGGTTTTCTGGCCTTACTGTCGTGTACCGCCAAATATTGAGAATCTGATTCTGGCCACTGCAGGACATTTACGAGAATATATTGAAAAATTCTTAGACTTCTATAGAACCAAACAAAATTTCAATGTCAAAATATTTCATTACTCAACATATTCTCCTCTTAATTGGACACATTTATCATAGTTAATAGATATATGATTTATTACAGCGAACCTGCATTTCTCTAGACCTTTCAAATAAAAATGTTTGTTCTTGCTCTGCAATCCAGACCTCCACAGCTTTTATTACCTCCTCGTTGGAAGAAAATTTACGAACTTTTTTCAGTTGAGGAAAGAGATGATAGTCGGACGGAGCCAAATCTGGTGAATAAGGGGGGTTCAAACCCTAAATCACGAATTTTTTGCATTGCAACATGAGATTTGTGTGCATAGGCGTTGTCCTGCAAAAAAAAAACGCCTTTGGATAGCTTCCGCGTCTTTTCTCTTAAATTTTTTCCCGTAGAGTGGTCAGTAATGTCGCATAGTAATCTCCAGTTATTGTTATGTTAACTACATGGCAATCCCAAAAAACTGAAGCAAGAACTTTTCCAGCAGATTTTTGGACACGAAACTTCTTAGGTCTTGGAGAACCGGAGTGTCGCCATTCCGTCGATTGTTGCTTTGTTTCTGGATCGTAGAAATGTACCCAAAGTCTCATCCATAGTAACAATTCGGGTTAAGAAGTCTACATCGTTTTCAAATCGAGCACAGGTCGAACGCGATGCTACTACCCTTGCACGCTTTTGTTCAACATTCAAACATTTGGGGATCCATTTTGCAGCAATTTTTTTCATGTCCAAATTGACGTGAACTATATGATGAACGCGTTCGTATGAAATATTCAGTGCTTCAAACTTTACTCTGACACTTCTAATAAGTTATTGTTCGTTTTGCTATGGTAACGCAATATTTTGTTTATGTAGGGAACTGGTCTAGGCTAACTAGATATCAATACATCCTCGTACACAGAATGTGTTTAGTCGTTTCATCATCCTCCATGCATAGCCGGCACTCTGCATCTTGTGCAAGTCCGATTTTATGAATGTGATGTTTGAGTTTGCAGTGGCCAGTGAGCAAACCTACTATAACTCTGAGATGCGCTCTACTGAGTTCTAGCAGTTCGTCAGAGTCCTATTTTTTCTTGTACAGTACATCCCATTTTGGGTGAGACAGCCAGGTTTCTCGCTTGTTATTTAAGATAGAGCCTTGCGGTTTTCACGTTCCTGTACTTTTTTTTTGTGAAACTCAAGTTGGCCTAATCAGATTTTGCATAACTGTTTCCGTTTATGAGATACAGGGCGATTTTGGAAATTGATACTTTTCGGACCCCTTCTTTATCTCCGAAGTTATCAGAAATAATGCTGAGCTAAAAACTACATCTGATACAGAATTCTGCGTAGAATCCAGTGGCGTACTTATTTTTTTATTCGGGGTATGGTTTTGAAGATACGACACAAACCTATATTTTTTTCAATGGAACACCCTGTATTTTATTACTTCGTTTAATTCGCTATTTTTTTCCCTTCAAAATTATGTATAACACTATATAGGTAGGATGTTCAGAAATGTTATAAAACACTAAAACATCACTTAATGATAATGTTTTGTTAGTGGGCCATGGATTTCCCATATAAAAGAAGAATTAATTGAATAATTTTCATTTGTGTTTTTTTTATAGGAGAGTAAGCAAATAAAGATAATAACACTAACACGAAAAACAAAACGTAGGTACCTAATAGCAAAAAATAAATAATATAACAATTCATAATACAAATTAGATACACAAGAAATACCCAATAAAATATTTATCATTAATAAAAATTTTCAACATTACATAATATCTTACTGATTAAACTGTTCAAATTGCTGTCCATTTTCCCTAATACATAATTGACAAACTTTTTCAATTCGCCTGAGTGCATTTAATATTATAAAAGGGCGGTTTTGTAAATTTCGGAAAGCTGCCGCTGTTGATGCACGAAGTTCTTCGGGACTGTTGTGTCTGTTACTGTATATTTTATTTTTCAAATAGCCCCACAAGAAAAAGTCTAATATAGACAGATCAGGTGACCTTGGAGGCCACCTGATGGGTCCATGAGTTCCAATCCAACAACCCTGAAAATTATTTTCTAAAAACCGCCCGATCAATCTTGAATTATGGGCAGGGGCGCCGTCCTGTTGGAAATGTATGGAATGAAGAAAGGCGAGGGGAACATCTTCCAGTAGTTCCGGTAACACGTCTTCTAAAATTGTCAAGTACCTAGTTGCGGTAAGAGATCCTTCAAAAATGCGGTATATGATTTTTGTCCCCAATATGAAACATGCCACATTAAAACCAAATCTACCCTGTTGTTGTCGTTCAAAAATCAAGTGCTGGTTTTCATCATACCAATGACTTGTATTTTGCCTGTTAAATATACCAGCACTGCTTATATGTGATTCGTCTGACCAAATAACTTTTTTTGCGAAATCAACGTCTCTCCGAGCATGGTTCAAAAACCAATTGCAGAAATTTACACGTCTTGCTGCATCACCAGGATATAAGTGTTGGACAATATTGACTTTGTAGGGTTTTAACTTATACTTTTTTAAAATTCTGTGTACCCGTGATCTGGAAATAGCAGTATCATTCTCTAATTTTGCACAAGAAGTCTGATGATAGGCATGAACGCTAGCTAACACATTTATTTCATCTACTTCTTGATTCTCTTTATTATATACCTTGGGTCGAGGTTTAGAATATGCACCATAATTCAGTAAATTATACTTTAGTCTGAATATAGTTGCTCGACTAGGTTGATGCCTCTCAGGATATCTGAAAGTTTTTAAATCACGATGTAAGGAAATGTCTTGTGGTAAAATTCTCGACGTCATACATGTTCAAATAAAGTTCCAAAGCTTCGCCAACGTTTTCATTGGATTGATTCAAACATTGTATAATGTCATATTTTTCATTGTTTTGAAAAACCAAATCTCTTCCAGCCATTATCAGTTCTCAATCAACAAATTCAGAAACAATTATTTCTACAATACTCAATATTCCTTCAAACCCAAACACGATGAAACAATAATAATTCGTAGCGATGACAGCTAGATCAGATTTGTTTTTTTTCTCTTCAATGCCTATTTGATAAAACAATGCTTCCAAATGCATAGTAGCCATAATAACAACAAGGATGTTCGTATCATCCATGACCTACTAATGTTAATAATCAAAAGTAATAATCCTCTTATTGAAACTTGGAAAATCCATGGCTAACTAACGAAAAATTATCATTATGTGATGTTTTAGTGTTTTTTAGCATTTCTGAACATCCTACCTATATAGTGTCATGAATAATTTTGAAGGGAAAAAAATAGCGAATTCAACGAAGTAATAAAATACAGGGTGTTCCATTGAAAAAAATATAGGTTTACGTCGTATCTTCAAAACCATACCCCGAAAAAAAAAAAAAAGTACGCCACTGGATCCTACGCAGAATTCTGTATCAGATGTAGTATTTAGCTCAGTATTATTTCTAATAACTTCGGAGATAAAGAAGGGGTCCGAAAAGTATCAATTTCCAAAATCGCCCTGTATCTGATAAACGGAAACAGTTATGCAAAATCTGATTAGGCCAACTTGAGTTTCACAAAAAAAAGGACAGGAACGTGAAAACCGCAAGGCTCTATCTTAAATAACAAGCGATAAACCTGGCTGTCTCACCCAAAATGGGATGCACTGTACATGTAGAAAATGGAATGGGCTATGCCCGGTAGACTACGCCAGTACTCGAGCCTTGTATTGTCCCAAGCTGTTATGACATTCTTGGCAGTGCTATATGCTAAACCGATGAACGTCTAAGACAATATTATGCCATAAAAATACTTCGTGGACCTCCTAAAAACACAGGATGTTATTATTACCTAGCGTATGGACTATATGTGTTTGTCATTTTCGTCATACGTAATCTCTTTTTCCTGGTGATGTTCAGAGTTATTTTCATTTCGAGGTCAATCCCTCAGTTTGTTTGTTTCTTGAACCGCAAAAAAGTTAACTTTGGAAGTTTTCCGTTGTTTCTTTTTTAGCTATAACTTTGTTCTTTTTTGTGAACCAATTAAATATGTTCTTTTTGATATAATGAAATAATGTTTATAAGAACAAATCAAAACTTCTTTTATCTTACACAATTTATATTAAACGAAATTCACGCCACATCACTTCTATCCGACTGAAAGTTTAATACATCATACGGGGATTCCCCCAACATCTATTCAATGCCGCTTGACTAGGAATCGGAGTGGTTTGCATGGGTGATGGCTAGATGGTGTACTTAGTATACTACTTTGTACATTTTAGCTTGATCTGTAGGATACATGTCAAATGCGACATAACTCATAAGCTTAGGAATTATTTCGGTTATTTCATTTTCAGCTGTAATATTTTTTGTGAAAAATGGGAAATGTGCCAGACTAAAATGTTTTGAAAATGTGAGAGAAATTGTCTGTCCTTCGGGCCCCCCTGAGGATGGGAACCCTGGGCAATGGCCCCGTGTGCCCTTATGGTAAAGACGGCACTGTCAATGACCATGGGAGGTCTTCTAGGTTATTTGCAAAAAAAAACCAAGTGGGACTGAAATAATTGGTTAATATGAGTATCAATATTATTCTTGATGGAGATATTTATGAGTGGGTTGGATTCAGATTCACCAGATAAGAGATGGAGCTCCAGCTCAATGTGTTGTAACCGTATGTTGATAGCTATACAGGGTGTATCTAAATAACACCGAAAAAATTAAAGGGGTGATTCTGTGATGAAAATTAATGTGAGTGTGTGGTATAAAATTTTTTGAAAAAATCCTCCCCGGAAAAGTTACACCCCTTCGAAAATAAAAAAAAATGGTTTTTCTTTTTTATTTTCCCTGTATATCAAGCTAAAGACACGAAACTTGGTAAACATTATCTGTCAATAAGAGTACACTTTTTGAAATTTTTTCAACCCTGAAGTATGCTTAGAAGGGGTTGATTATTTCAACCCCTAAGATATTTTTTCTTACAACTTTTTTTTAGATGAAAATTTTTTCTTTAAAATAGTATGACTGAAAAGCCCAATTCATTTTTTAACTCTACAAGTTTTTTCTAAAACTTGAGCATTTACGAGAAAAAAATCTAATGCAATGCATTTTCAGAAAGATGAGCTAACGCGAGTGTATTTTGCGTCAAGTCTAGTGGCCTGTGCTTTGCATAAAAACATTAATACTGACACTAGGATTGTGTAGTGTCATTTTCTGTCACCCATCTTATTGTTTCACAAGTTTTATGATTGTGTATTGTAGGAAATATTAGTTGATTGAAAATATGAATGCATATTCGAATTTGGAAATGGCAGATATGCATTTTACATACGGTCGTGCTAACGGTAATTCATTGGAAGCGCAAAGACTTTATGCTGAACAGTACCCACAGCGTAGACTACCCCATCATACTACGTTCACAACTATTCACCGACGCTTGCGGGAACGTGGTAATTTTGAAAAAAGAAGTTATGATTCTGGTTGTGCTAGAGAAGTTAGAACTGCAGCTGTAGAAGAAGCCGTACTTAATTCAATTGAAGAATTCCCAGAAACTAGTACCAGGAGAATAGCTCGTGTCCTACATGTAAGCCATTCCGTTGTTTTTAGAATTTTAAAAGAACAAATGTTGTATCCCTGTCATCTTCAACGGATGCAGGCGTTAATGATTCGAGATTTTTTACCCCGTGTGATTTTTTGTCAGTGTCTTATTAATATGATTGGCCAGGCACCACAGTTCTTAGGTAATATTTTATTTACTGACGAGGCGAGTTTCTCAAGAGACAGTATTAGAAATTTTCACAACAATCACCTTTGGGCTGACGAAAATACTCATGGCTTTTTTGAAGGAAATCATCAGTATCAATTTTCATTAAACGTGTGGCTCGGAATTATTGATAATCATTTAATTGGTCCCCATTTTCTTCCGCTACGATTAAATGGTGAAGCATATTGTCATCTCCTTGAAGAATTACCTGTTCTTCTTGAAGAGGTGCCCATTCAAATTAGGCAACATTCATGGTTTATGCACGATGGTGCACCAGCTCATTTTAGTATACGTGCAAGAACTCACCTTGGTGTATGCCAATCAACGGATAGGTCGAGGAGGACCTGTAAACTGGCCAGCCCGCTCCCCTGACCTTAATCCTTTGGATTTTTGCATATGGGGATATCTGAAATCTTTGATATACACAAACCCAGTTGAAAATATCGATGATCGGCGAAACCGCATTGTAGTAGGGTGTGAAACTATAAGAAATTCTCCAGGAATATTTTATCGTATACGCAATTCTATGAGGAAAAGGGTAGATGCTTGTATTGAAGCTGAAGGCGGTCATTTTCAACATTTATTATAATTGTATTGTCGATATTCGACAGGTTTTTGTTCATTGTTTGTTCACTTTTGTTTTTAGTTGTAGAAGTCTCATAATCATAATCATAATTTGGTTGGCTGTTGTTTAATAAAATGCTATTTTACATGAGCTTATTTATTTTTTTCTCATAAATGCTTAAGTTTTCGAAAAAAACTTGTAGAGTTAAAAAAGTTAGTCAATGAATTGGGCTTTTCAGTCATACTTTTTTAAAGAAAAAATTTTCATCTAAAAAAAAGTTGTAAGAAAAAATATCTTAGGGGTTGAAATAATCAACCCCTTCTAAGCATACTTCAGGGTTGAAAAAATTTCAAAAAGTGTACTCTTATTGACAGATGATGTTTACCAAGTTTCGTGTCTTCAGCTTGATATACAGGGAAAATAAAAAAGAAAAACCATTTTTTTTTTAATTTTCGAAGGGGTGTAACTTTTCTGGGGAAGGTTTTTTCAAAACAATTTATACCAAACACTCACATTAATTTTCATCACAGAATCACCCCTTTAATTTTTTCGGTGTTATTTAGATACACCCTGTAGAAAAGAGGTAATTCCAAATATAGGTAGACAGGTAAAAGATTGCCAGACCTTACTTCACGCATATTTTCTTTCATCTATTGACTTCGAGCCACAGAAGAATTGGGGCTCATTTTGAATAGGTCCGCCTCATATAGTGGTTATAATCATATTTTCAATGAGATATATTTATTCAGTTTTAAAGTGCTTGATAAATGAAAAGGATGTTGATAACTACTTTCATGTTGACAACAAAATAATATTGGGAATAGTAAAATAACTAACACAACAGTGATTTATATATTTTTTCACTATTTATGAAATCAAAAATGTTTTCAAACAATCATAAGACCTACTCTATGGTATCAAGAGTTGATGACTGAAAAAAAATTAACATACCTGTGCCAACTGGTCTCATACAAGTACTCTCGCATTTTTCTATCGATTGGAAACGATTTTCATTGCCGTCGCAACCACCATAGATAAATGGGGAACAGAGACCGGATCTCACGTCAAAGTACCAATTAACTTGTTGTCCTCTGCAGGGTCCTGTATCTTTGGGTAATGAACAGAGCACTGAGGTCAGAAAAAATATATTATTTTAGATATCTCAATATGATATTTAAACAAAAGAATATGGAAAATATCAAATTAAACATTATAATTAAAAACAGAACTATTGCTGAAGTTGAGAAACACAAGTATTTGGGTCTGATTATTGACAAAAATTTAAATTTTGAGAGTCATATAGAGAAAATAAAAAATTCTGTTATTCCTCTGATTGGAGCTATCAGAAGAATACAATTTCTAAGAAAAAATATTCAATTTTTAATATATAACGCACATATTATCTCTCGAATCAGATATATGATCACAGTGCGGTCATCATGCAGTCAAAAACAAAAAGAAATTATTTATAGATTGATGAATAAAGCAATAAAAGTAATATTTGATAAACCTTGGGATACACCATCTTCAGATTTGTACAAAAACACCAATAATATGACATTGAATCAACTTATTAAATTTGAAAAAGCTAAATTTGCATTCAAATTAACCAAAAATATTCAAAAAAGTAATACAACAATTCAGAAAAATTCCAAATTACATAGTCATAATACTCGGATTTTGAACCACTTTCACTTGGACAATATCCATTCCAACAAAGGGAAAGCAAATTCAATTTTCAGCTCTATAGAAACATTTAAGAAATTACCAGAACAAATAAAAAATTCAAAAACGATAACTTCATTTTCCAAAAATTTGAAAGAAATGTTACTATTGAAATGATGTTCATAAGAATACTACAAAACTTTATGAATTATTTGTATTATTTGATAATGTATTAGAATTAGATTACTTTATTTTATCATTGATGTACATTCAACCTTCCTTATACCAGAACTTGTTCTGACTGGAAGTTATTTATAAAATAAAAAATAAAAAATTCAATCAAATAATTTTGGACAACTGTATAAGTACAATAGGAATTCGTTCATAGAGATAATAGTCCAAGAGCTGCTGAACTCTTTGAGTAAATTTTTTTCTATGATTTCACGTACATTCTCGTCATTTTGATGGGCCGGAACATTTTCACCAAGTGTTGCGACTGGACTGACAGAAAATGGTAGGAATGAAGGGGTCATTGATGTGATGATGAGCGTTAATGTTGTATTTTTATTCTCATTCAGTTACATGCGCTCATTCTCGCCTCAGTGACTACTCGGGTGGAACTGTAGAGTTATCCGGGTTTTTCCTGCAGTTGCAATGGCAAATGCGCCACCATTTTTTGTTAAGTCGCCCCGGAGCGAATATCGTCTGCACTTATGTTCAGATCGGGTAGATTATCACCATTATAGTCTATAAATTAACATTAAATTTTTCTAAATCCTCATACATGTTTATATCAACAAAAATAATGAGAAACACCTTTCCACCTATAGAATTTGAAGAATTTGAAAATAATCACATAATATACAAAAATTGTATAAAATTTTTGGGTCTTTACATTGATGAAACTCTTAGTTGGCAAAAGCATATAGAAATTGTTCGAAAAAAAAAATATCTCCCATTATCGGTATTCTTTATAAAATTAGAGGGTACTTAGAAAGAAAAATTTTAATGAATATTTACTTTAGTTTCATATATTCTAGATTACAATATTTAGTATCTATATGGGGATCTGCCAAAGCTTCTGTATTAAAACCACTTAAAAAACTGCAAAACAAATCAATCAAATGCATATACAAATTGCCTCATTTAGAACCTACTGAAAATTTATATAGACCAAAAAATTTATTGAATTTGGATTCACTTTATAAATTGAAGGTGTGTTCATTTATTCATCTTAGTAGAATAAAAAAGAAATATACCAGTTTAAATTTTCATGATAACATTGCAATTCATAATTATGGAACAAGGAATGTTCATGAACTGCAGACCAATAGAATCAGGACTGAAATTGGAAAAAAAAATATAATGCATAATGGTATACTTATTTATAATAAACTACCAAGCACATTGAGAAATATTAAATGTTCTTCAAAATTTAAGTATAAATTAAAACAATATTATAAGAAGTTAATCTGATTTGACAATTTATTATATATATATATATATATATATATATATAAATGAAAATAGAGTATATTTCGTTTTAATTCCGAGAGTTCTAACCTTTGGCAGCTGTTTCGTGCTAACGCACTCATCAGAAAGGATTTATGGAGCTCTCGAAATCAAAACGAATCCACTCAAGAATTAATACCGTGAGGCAAGACAGAATATAACAGGAAGTTATTCATGACATCTACAGTCACTAGTTGAAACTTAATTTGACACGAACCAAGGAATCCAAATGTAGAGGTTTGTCCACAAATTGACAGGCAGCCAACAATTCGTTGTTCTGACCAACCCAAGGTTCAATCAAGTTTCTAATACGTTATAAGGAACGCAAGCAGAATCTAAATGAAAATAGAGTAAATTAAGTTTCAACTAGTGACTGTAGATGTCATGAATAACTTCCTGTTATATTCTGTCTTGCCTCACGGTATTAATTCTTGAGTGGATTCGTTTTGATTTCGAGAGCTCCATAAATCCTTTCTGATGAGTGCGTTAGCACGAAACAGCTGTCAAAGGTTAGAACTCTCGGAATTAAAACGAAATATACTCTATTTTCATTTAGATTCTGCTTGCGTTCCTCATAACGTATTAGAAACTTGATTGAACCTTGGGTTGGTCAGAACAACGAATTGTTGGCTGCCTGTCAATTTGTGGACAAACCTCTACTTTTGGATTCCTTGGTTCGTGTCAAATTAAGTTTCAACTAGTGACTGTAGATGTCATGAATAACTTCCTGTTATATATATATATATATATATATATATATATACATATTTTTTGTTCAAAAAATTTAATTTTGATGTTTCCCTAATATAAGCAGCATATGTTTCTTGGGAATAATAAAGTTATTATTATTATTATTATTATATCAGTAATACATACCTATTTCAATTAACATTTTTATTTATACTTGAAAGCTTTGTCGATGAGTTGAAAAATTTCTGACATTAAAGTATATTTTGACCTTGACTATAATACCACACACGAATAGAAATTACTAGTAGTATAATCAACTGAAAAACAACTGTTCTATCTATTTGTTATATTGTCTTAAAACATTTTATTGGTACTGACAAAAAAACTGAGCAAAACATTCACAGTATCGTAGCGAATAAATAGTTGATTGCAAAAAATTGCAACTGAGTTGTACAGTAACGTATAACAATTGGTAGTCCTGATAAGTCATTCAGATTTACTAAAACAAAAAAATCACAAACACTTTTTCTTAACTAATAAAGCTGTAAATCGTTGTTTAGAGAATTGAACGGGCTATTCAAATTTTAGGGGTTGTTCACCCCACTTCTTGAAAGTTGAAGTGAAGGTGTTGCAAGTGGGACAGCAAAATGTTCCCCTCGAAACTAAAATCGACCTTTTCGAGAGTTTTTTCAAAGCCCCTACCCCATGTCAAGTTTTCGATGGGCCACCCATATATTATTTTTGGCACCAGTATACAATAATTTGAAAATTATATTACTCAACTGGTTTTTGTAAGTATGAACAATATTGAAAAATACACTGTGTCCCAATCGAATAACAATTTTGTAGACAATACGTTAGGTTTACTAGTAGTCCAAAGAGCCCAGTGCCCCCAAGCATAACCAATTTTCTGACAAAATGTAGGGCCTCGAGTAGCTCACTCGAGGCCCCACATTAGAAAATGAGTTTTGTCTGGGGGCACTGGGCTCTTGCTCTATAGAGACGTATACTCACAATCACAGAAAGGTGGCGCTAATGTCGAATCACAATAATATTTCGTATTGGTGGTTGACAGCTTGTATCCTTTACTACAAGAATATATCAAGACACTTGTGGAGTGAACAAGGTCTCCAGGAAGTTTTTCAGGGCCAATTTCCATTTCCCATTTTCCATGTTTTGGAAAAGGGGGAAGCATACAATTTTCTCCTCCATAATTATTTGCTGCGCTTTTTATATCCAACCACTCATAATAATGTCCCACTTTTGTATAAAGTGCGTTGTTTTGGATGTTGCAAAAAACATCAGGAATCTTGGGTTGAAGGCTAACGATGCCAAGGACATAATACCTGTTATCATCTGAATTCAGAAACACCAAACCGCTTCCACTATCACCTGGACAGACGCTTTTGTTCTGATTGTAAAATCCAGCGCATATTTTGTCATCAACATAGTATTTGTTAGAAAAATCGATAGGGAGCTCCTGTGTGCAAGTTGTCTTTTGTTTGTAAGGTAACCTTATTGTCCTCAAGGTGTCTGATGCTTCTCCATCTTCCGTTCTTCCCCAGCCTGCCAACTGGAACGACAATAATGTATCAATGCTTTACTTGTATTGCTGGATTTTTGACCATTTTGTTTAATTCCAGTGTGATTCCATATTCACTGAAACAATGGGAAAATTTATCTAATTCATAAAATGGAATCAGTCAACATCTCGAGGACACCCGAAATAGATGGCAAACATCTCCTTTTCTATTTGTGCATAATTCTGTTGTCTTTCTGTGACAGATTTCGAGGCATATGCAATTGGAGCTCCATTTTGCATAATGACTGCACCCAAACCGTCTTTCGAACTATCAACTGACAAAACAGTTATATCCCAAGCCATTTAGCTAAAAAGTTTGTTTGAATTTCTATCATGCCACAGGTTCGTTGGGTCCTCTGAAAGAATGGTGAATACACCTTCAGTCTTAATATCTGCAAAGTCATCGAAACATAACAAGAACAGGGTAGGTATAATACTATCTGAGAATGCGGGACTCAGGGAGCTGATGAGGAGAGGGGTACAGGGTACAGGACAGGGAACACCGAAATCACTGTGGTAGCGGAGAAAGAAATCCCACTATTTGCTATCGAAGTGATACAGGCAGAGGATGAAATTAGGTGAAAAAGGACGATCTCGCTAGAGATCCCAGACAGGAGATAGTGGGAAGGAGAAAAGGGCGATCTTTCCCCCAGAAAGCCTGGTCTGTTTTACAAAACAGGAGAAAGGACAAGCCGGAGCAGGAGTTTACTTGGAAAACGGAGAGAAAAGGACCTATGGTTCAGGAGTGCAGAGATGCTCTGGAGAGTCTTGCGACTGAAAAGGAAATAACGCTGATGTGGGTCCCGGGCCATGCAGGGATTGAAGGCAACGAGCAGGTGGACCAGCTAGCCAAGCAAGGAGCAGGGCAACCCTACTATGGGCCAAAACCCGCACTCGGCATAACAAGGAGACGAGTAACAACGGCACTGATTAGTGGGCCGTTGTGTGCCGTTGATACATTAGGAAAAGAGTGGAGAGTGATAGACGGCTGCAGGCAGTCAAAGCAGAATACGGCCATGATACTGAAGCTAAGCCGTAAAAAACTCCAACTCTTGGTGGGAGTTCTAACCGACCACTGCGGCCTCAGGATGCACCTGGCTCTCTTCAGAGTTGAGGCAGGCCCACTATGCGCGGATTGTGGTGAGGAGGAGGACTCCTTCCACTTCCTGTGCGAATGTGGCAGGCTCAGACAAAACGTCTTAGGAGCTGCCACTATTGAGGAGGAGGAATTGCACTCACTGCAATGGAAGGACATTTCGATTTTCATAAGAAGGTCGAAGAGGTTCGAGCAGGTATCCGTCATGGGATTGCCGTCAGTGGATTGCCGAGGCCTAGTCGTTGACGCTTGCGTCCCTCATCCATTACCATTACCATATTGGTTTTTAAGAAGTGTGGGAAAACTCCTCTGTGGAAAGAATCATTAATAAGTATTGTACAAAGTTAAAAAAGTAATGAATGAAATATTGTAATAACACACCTCTCCTTCACTTCCAACATGAGGGTTGATGCTGTCGATGTTATGGTAACATGCAGGTTGCACAACTGGACTAAGAGTAAATGGTTTTTTGGTGACAATCAATGCGATGTCGTACAGATACAGTCGAGTCACTTGTTTGAATTCTTCATGGATTAATACTCGAGCCGTCTGAGAAAAAATATAACAAGTGAAATATTGCCCATTCAACTGTCGATTTTCATATTTTTGGGATGTTGCAGACTTTTGGAATGCTAGACAGAAATATTATGAACTCAGTAACTTGATTACAAAATCTTGTCGATTTGTAGGGCTTACATCATCTTGCATGCCAAGTGATTGTAAGAATCTACAGAAAGATATTTTTTTCAGAGATCAAGCCCTTTTTCACCCTATTAAGTTCTTTGTAGCGCGCCGCTGGCAGATTCTAAAATATGAAATGAATTCTTTGTTTTGTTTGTGAATTTTTTTACTCTTGTAAGTTTTACGCATCTGCAAACGTCATCGAGAAATTATCTTTTCTACTATAGTGCGTAATAGGGAATATGCATGATTTTTATTTATTTGTTTAATCAATTTTCGTTACAACATGGTAAAAAATATAAATACGGTTGAAAGTCTTGGAATTAATTTTTAAAATAATATATAAAATAACGATTGAATTTGACCTATTTGAACGCCTCCATTTTCGCGCGCTGGGGATGTTGTCACATGGCGCGATCAGTGTTGTTCTTCTTCAGTGACGTTCGTTGAGACGTACTCTCATTGCTCTACTTGCTTGAAGTTGATATTTTATAAAAGAGTAAGACAAATGCAGTAAAAGTGTAAGAGAGAGATGAACATATGTGAAAGTGATCTCGATCAACCAGAGCAGTCTTCAATGAATAAGCCTTTCTATAGTTATGGCCATTGACACTATTGACAGTTATTAATTAGGTTAGGGATTTGCAGTTTTAATCGCTATTGCGATAATGGAAAATGCTAAAACACCATTTTATAAGTATTGTCTAGTACCGGAATGACAACACACAATTATAAGTACACCAAATAAAGTATTTTTTTCTGTTCCAAGAGATGCGAAAATACGTACACAATGGTGTGAGGTTATGAAGAGGCGAAGTATATCCAATATCATATTTACATTGTTGTGAAGATCATTTCAATGTGAGTACATTGTATTTCGATGGTTAACATGAAGTGAATTGATCAGAAGGAAGTTGTGTATGCATAAATGTTTTGTATATAAGAGATAACTGTTTATAACTGCCTCACCTAAATTACAAAAGGAAAACTATCATTTGATAAACTATTACTACTTATCAGTTCAGGTATTGTCGGATTGTGCTTTGACAAAACCACTTTCAGTCATTGCTCTTGATAATTTACAATTGTTACTAGACCAAAATCGCACTATGTAATGGAAAACACTACAAATATATAAATAAAATCAAATTTTCTATGAAAAAGAGAAACGTCATAACGTGCCATGTGACGTCATTCTTTGTTTCGACCAATGGTTTTAAAGTTTTATGGAGTTGAATATAAACTAAATGATAAACTAATGGTGTAGGTGTAATGTCAAGACAATAAAGTATCAGAGGTAAAAAAATCAAGTAAATTTAAATCACTTGCATATTCCCTATTAAGATTTTACTGTGCGTGAAAAATCAACTGTGTGTAGAAACATCAACTGTACTGTTAAAAAAAAATTCAAAAAGAAAGTATTATGCGTCAGATTGTATTCGGAAGTCATCATTTCATAATAAGACGAAAATTGAAAACTTCATGAGATAAAACATTCAACAATTGCTACAATTCATCAATATACCTTCCGTAGAAAATAAAATAATTTTTTAGATTTAATTGAAATTTTTCAAAGGAACAATGAAAAAAGTATTAGTGGGACTGCTATTTTTATTTTGAAGTTTAGGTTTGTTTTGAAGCATTTGGACATTATTTGAAAGTTGGTTTATGTCTCATCGTGTATTTGTTTCTATATTTATTCAATTTCTTCAAAATTAAAATGGAAAATGAACCATAAGTTCATATTGTCCATCACATTTTTATCAAGAGTTAATGCAAAATTTCTTCATTCTTTGAATACTTACCTTTGAATATTGGGCATAAATATCTCTTGTATCCTTATATTTATTATAATATTTTCCCACGCCAATCTCTATATCATCTGCTGGTATAGCGTCTCCATAGTTATTGGAAACACAATGAGCAGCTGAAAAATATTTTATTTATTTTCTGTTCAATTTTCGTTTCAATTTGTTTTTTGATACCTGAAGAAATATTTTGTATTTCTTTATAAATATCAACTAATCGTTTTTCAATAAGACACAATATCAAGTTGATGACTAATCTCAACTAAATATTTAATGTCTGTTACCATCATATTGGATACAAATGCATGGAATATTTTGATTTTGATTCAATAATGTGAACTAGATCAATTTTATATTGGTTGAAAATATTTTTTGCAAAGAAATTTCTCCCACAAAATCACCTACTTCGGAATCAATAGAACTCAAATATTAAAAATGTCAAAGTGATCAAAAAACTGGATCGTGCAAAGAGGTGGTGAAATGACCCCAGAATTTTTATTTCATCGGTCACTGATAAGTTATTATAATGATAATATAAGTTAATTCATAAATAAATACATACATAACTATAAAGTGTAGAATACATTGTATGAATAAACTGAAAATAATTCTTACTAAGTAACCTTGTTGTAAGGTATACTATTCTACTAAAGAACTATTTTTATTTTTCATTTCTAATCTTATTTCTGACTTAATTTTTTTGAAATCTGAATATTTCAAAGTTTTGTGTATCGACAAAATAAATTGACCCATTAATTAATATTATCAATAATAAATGTATTTTATTGAATCAATTTGATCCAATGGTCTATCGACCGAGGTCTTTTTGCCCCAACTGATTAATATTATTTGTCAAATTATAAAAAATATGTCTTTCTGTGGTATTCAATCAGTCTTGTAATTTATTTTTGTAAGAATACATAGATTTAGTCATTTTAATAATATCTGGTAGGATGTCAAACAATTTTGGGATATTGGGAATGAAATCTCTTGTGCCTATTATTTTATTCAATCTAGTTTGAACTGTGACAGCTCTTTCATACCTCGTATTATAAATATGATCTCCAAAATTGCTATCCTTTTTGTTTTTGAAAATTTGGATTAGAATTATGTACATGAACAATTGCAGAATATCAAATTTTCTACTTTTTTATATAGAAGATCGGAAGGAAACAAATGATTTTGATGGTACATTATTTTGAAGAATTTTTTTGAATCACTTCCATGTTATAAAGAATACATTTTTTACCACCACCCCATCCCAGAATACTATCTCAACTGAGATTGTACTAGGGAAAAGTACAACATATCAAGGTGCTTCAATGAGAGAAATTGTTTTAGAAACTTGAATTTCGGTAACAGATATCTCAGTCTTTTAAAGACCTCAAATTATTCCTAAATATTTGACATATTTGGTTCCCTTAATTTTTAACTCACTGCCATTTTTGAGTGAACCTAAATTTGGCAAAGAATTCTGATAACAGGTGAAGGGAAGAAATTCCGATAAAACCAATTTTTTATATTTCCCATATCTTCATTGATTATTTTTTCAGTTTATCCCAAGTTGAAGCATTGTGAGAAATTACAGTAGATGTAATCAGTGGCATAATTATTACTGCAGACTCAGCATGAGGAATGAATTCAATAGTTCTAATCAATTTCAAGTCACGATACATACTTATAGAAAAAAGCTATTAATAATGAAATTAGAGACTATTCAAAATAAGTCATATATCTTCAGATACGAGACTGAATGAATCCTGATTGAAAAAAAATCTAAACGATTAAAAAATACTCACCAGTCAGAACAATTCTAGGACTTATCAGAGTTCCACCACAGTTATTCATAAATTTATCATTAACTTTTCTGTAGACAGCTGCTATCCATGGAAAATCAAATTTGCCTGTATCATAACCTCCATATACTAATGGACTTGCTCCATTCTCGACTTTTTTCCCGCAAACTGAAAGAGGAGTCAACAAGACTACAACAAAACTGATAATCAATCGAGTTCGACTGCCAAATTGCCATTCGACGTATTATATTTAATTTTTCTGTTTGGAATTATGTAGCAACAAACTCAGTGTCTCCCTAGGCTGGTGTCATATATTTTGGTAGTTTCTGATGTATCCATAGGCGAAATCACGAAATTTTAAAAATGGCTTCTACTGCTTGTGTAAACTCTGTTGGCAATTCTCTGTTTCTTTAGTGATTTTTTTAATCTCATAAAAATAACCTCTTCTCTGAAGCTATTCACTCCTTTTTCCTTACACCAGTTTAATAATTGGTGGTTTTGCTGTTTGTATCTTCCTCGTGATTTACTAGGTGATGGTCGATTGAGTCAACTTTTGCATAAGCATTATCATAAACATAACGGTAACATCAAAGGTTTTTATATAAAATTGTTGTGTAGAGGTCGATTCATGCACCACTACCTAAGAACTAAACCTACACCTAAAACTAAGAACTAAGAGGAAATCTGTCACTTTGACAACGCTTCTACTTGAAACTTTGACGTCTTGATGACAACTTGCTTGTCATAGCAAATCTTTGGTTATCACACCAAACCACTTAACTCAGCTTAGTTTGATAGGATTTTGAGAAATGTGTAGGGTAGATATATGAAAGTATTCCAATTTTAATTTCTAACAATTGATAAAAATTTGCGAAAACAAGAAAAATAGTCTAGGTTAGATTAAATATTGAATCCTACATCAGTTTTAATAGTAATATACAGGTGAAATTTACATATAATATCTGTAAATTGACAATATTTTACTTTCCCACGACAAGCTTTTATATAATTTAAAATTTTATATTGTATCAAAATGATGAGATTAATTTACTTCAAAATTTAATTTATTCTTTTTAAGTTTTTTAAAATTTATTTATTTGATTGCCGATACTAAACTTTTAATAGTGGTTATTAAAGTAAAATTTTCAATTCCATTACAAAGATTTCAATGGTTCATGATCAATGTCTACTCACCTGGTTTACACACTGGTTCAGGAGAGTCCCATTCACCTCCTCTACAAAAAAGGCTTTGTTTGTGACCCAAGGTTTCGTAATATGGAATACATCGATAGGTTAAATAGGTTCCCTCAGCAGCCTCGCTGCAGTTGATTGCATTTCCAGTTACATCTTTACATTTCAGAGTGATCGTAGGTGTAGAGTATAATTCCTGGCAACGACCTTGAATGAAAATTCATTGGTACAGTGATTGCATGGTATTGAAAACAGTTATTTTCCTATCAAGTGCGCAAAGTGTTACTTTTACGCACGGAAATACAGTTAGGCGAACGACGCGAAGCGGAGTTCGTATAAGTTTTTGCGTGCGGAAAAGGCACTTTGCGCACGTGTTAGGAACAACATTTTTCCTACGAGCTTCATATCAGATAGCAACGAACATAAAAAATTATAACTTATTGAATAATCTGTATTTAAACTTGATAGAAAGAACCATACAACAAACAATTACATTACAATAAAAAATTTAATTATTTGTTCGTAATATTTATAATGAAAGAACAATTATTGACATTAATTGCGGCCTCTAGGATGGAATCTGGTAGCTCGTTGTCAGAGCTGCTCATTTTAACTAACAGCTCCTAAACTTTTTCATGACTTGATGAATAGTATAGTGTTGGTGATTGTAGATGCTGACAGAAACTCAGGAAAAATCTGACATCATATGTCAAAGTTGACATCTGCTTGGCAATATTATATATATATATATATATTCATTTATCATTAAGCAAGGTATTTAAAAATAGCTTTTTATGATACAAGTTCGTAAAGTAGGACTTTTTTGTATGAGCGTGAAGTTTGTGGATTGAGGCGCAGCCGAGTTCAACAAACACGCGAGTTAAAAAAGCCCTTCACGAAAGTGTTTCATACAAAGTTTTTTCTTCGACAGTTATTATATTGCCCAATTGTACCAATTAGGTATATCATTAATTTGAATGTTTAATGATATGAATTGTCGTCGTATTATCAGTAGTAATACCACAAGTGATTGAAGTTTCGTGATAAGTCTGTCGATTCATTTCTGAACGAAACTGAATTGCTTCGACAAAACACCACGAGTTGTGCGAAAAAGTATTACTTTACGCTCTGTCAGCAGTGCGTAAAAGCTTAGTTTACGCACTGCCGTAGAAAAATATTTTTTTTGTTTTAAGCTGAAATACAAATATTGGGAAATACGATTGAGAGGTAAAGGGGAATACACTTGCAATAAATATAAATTTTCCATACCAGTGAGATTTTTGAGTAGTTTTACTTTTCCGCACTCAGTGAGGAGAATAGCTATTTGTATTACTAGGGAGGAAACTGCCACTTTTCCTCCCTAGTAGGAGCAGGATGTAGCGAAGTGGAGGGCAGTAAACATCCAAGGGAGGAAAAGGCACTTTACTCCCATGTATTACATATGATTTTTCCTCCTACCCACTCAATAAAACCTCTTTGTGACTTTGTTTGCAAATAGACCTATTTTTATTTGATGGAAACTATAGACAATACAGGCATGTGCATCTGAGAATCTGCGGTGGTGCAATGACTAGCGTCTTGGGCTTGTAATCCGAAGGTCCCGGGTTCATCTCCTGGCAATTACAACTTTTTTTTTTTTCAAGAACGTTATTTTACTTTTTTCTTGTTAGTGATTTGAATTATTGGACATTTGTATAGCTTATACATTTCGGATTGCTATTGAGTGATTTTCTTATAAGTAATGTTATGTGCCTATTTGAATGAAGTGTCGATAATTTTTTTTCTAAGAGCTGCGCTTGTAGAAAAAATAATGTGTGTATTTCGAGCACAAAGTGTCATTGTCGTTCTCCAAAGATTAATCTCTTTGTCGAGCAACAATCAATCACTTTGCGCTCTAAATACATAAATAGCTATTAAAGAACTAGAGTAGAAGTAACTACTAGCATACAGGATATATAAGATGTTCTAGAAATTACGGAAACAATTTGATTATAATAGATTCACAAGTTTCATCGTTTACAACTTACTTGAAATGAGGGGGAGGAAAAGTACTTTCCTCCCTAGGGAGGAAAAGTATAAGTTTCCTCCCTGGTTTGAGGGAGGAAAGTGTGTACTTTCTATAGGGGTAGGTGGAAAAAATATTATCCGCAAAGTGTAACTTAACGCACGCAAATGCATGCGGAAAAGTACTACTTTACGCACGCTCGTCGGAAAAAGGATTTTCAATAGCTTATTTTGTTTTGATCACCGTAGAATGATAATCAGTGTAGCGAGAGTCCGCGGAAAGTGTCTCGCCTAGATACCTTTTTTTTCGAAAATTATGAAATGAAATTTGGAGGATATTATGTTTACAACATAGAACTGCATTTTTTGAGAATAGGTGAGGACACGATAAAATAGTATCGCTCCAAATATGCTTTAAAATACACAACGCATATACAGGGTGTTCCAAATTAAGTCGGCACCATTGCCAACTCCATTATTGATGCTACAAATTCGGTTAAATGGGCAAACTAGTAGCATTTTTGATAGCCTTCTCGATGCCGAAACCAAAAAAAAATTGACAGTCGCGTTTTCAAAATATTTCATGAAATGATATTTTTTTGAATGAAACACTCTATATTTTATTGCATCTTAGGATTATTCCTGAAAAGCTGATTTTATCGATCTATCACAGTTGGGGTCTAGCTGAAATGATTACAGACATATAGGGTATGAAAAATTGAGATTATTTCAACTTCAGGATTTTTGTGTGTGCAAACTATTCATTATTGGTCAAAACGGCTTGCATGTCCCTGTCTTAACTTTTCGTTCACTGAGATTTAAATGAAACAAATACAGGGTGGTGCAGAATTAAGAATTTTGATCACCCTGTATCTGTCCCAATTAAATGTCAGTAGATAGTAAATCAAAAGTTAAGATAGGGACATGCAAGCAATTTTGACAAATAAAGAATAGTTTCCACACAAAAAATTCCTAAAGTAGAAATAATCTCAATTTTTCACACCCTATATCTCTGTAATCATTTCAGCTAGACCCCAACTGTGATAGATTGATGAAATCAGCTTTTCAGGAAGAATCTTAAGATGCAATAAAATATGGGGTGTTCTATTTAAAAAAAATCATTTCATGAAATAGGTATAGTGAAAACGCGACTGTCAATTTTTTTTGTTTTTGGCATCGAGAAGGCCATTAAAAATGCTACTAGTTTGCCCATTTAACCGAATTCGTAGCTCAATAATAACGAAGTTGGCAATGGTACCGACTTAATTTGGAACGCCCTGTATAACAGAACACCAAAAATATTTTTTGCTACCACAGTGCGTAAACTAAGCTTTCACGCACTGCTGACAGTGCGTAAACTAGCACTTTTTCGCACAAGTGCGTAAAAAAATCACCTGTGCGTAAAGTAATTTTTTACACACTGTTCATACATTTACGCATTTTTGAAAAATACAGTAATTTGCCTCAAATATAACTCTGAAGTATTTAGCCGCGTTTTTTGACCACTAGAGTTTATATCTACTAGTAGAAGAAGTAGAGGATCATAAAAATGTAATTTCTGGGTTTCCAGTAGAAGTCAAATGATTTCCAAATTCCCTAAATCTCTGTAAAAAGTTTGAATTATGAATAATTTGTTTGAATCAACAACTTCCACAGCCCAAACAGACAATGGAAGAAGGAAGATTATTTTGGAGATAATATTCCAAGTGGAATAATAAAGTTATCATACATGTGAATTCCTTAACTAATTTTGACTCAGAAAACTTTTTCAGACTGTAAAAATTAAAAGAAGTGATTCCAAAACCTAACACCTTCCACTTTCGAAGCAGCTTTGAGTGAACGAACTAGCTGATGAACGAACGAACGAACGAACTAGCTAATGAACCGGAATTCAAAAAATTAGAGCTTATTAGAAGATTGGGAACAAGTAGGAACTGAAAAATATTTTTTTTATGTCTGGTCAATTTTTCCCTATTCAGTACATGAATCGATTAGATACAATGTTTCCGTACCTATCATCCCACTGATGTTTTTGAACTTTCGCCGCTTTCTAAAAAGAAGGTTCAACAGAGATACTAAATGAATGTCAAATCAATATGAACCCACCTTCATCATCTTCTTTTTTGGTATACATTTGTATAGAAAATAATTTTCAAATAGAGCTTCAACAGAGGTTCTCAATGAATTGAGAATCAATATGAACCCACCTTCTATATTATATAAATAAAACTCGTGCAACCTATTCGTTAAACATTTTCATCTATAAGTTCAATTACGTTCATAACACTCATTTTATTTCAACTAGAAGCTCTTCACTACCAAAATTATTTAAAATACATTTTTCTACAAACGTCAAAAAATGACAAGGTTCGCGCATTGACAACAGTATGCGAAGTGGCACTTTTTTTCATTTTCATTCGTTACCATGACACCGTGCGCGAAGTAATGTGCGAAATATATTTCGCACACTGCATGTAAACTATATGGGATTTTCATATTCTAACCTATATGGTCCTCAACTCCTCAATCAAGCAAAAAACAAGAAATCGTTTATTTATTAATGTAGAACAATAATTAAGGCTTTCAAATTGTGAGAGATATTTTTATGGCTTTATTTGCTGAACACCACTCTTTAAATTGCTGATATGCATTTTCATACTGCCGCCTCGATTTCTCCGGTAAAAGGTTGGAAATTACGGAATTGGCCGCATCTATCAAGTTAGGTGGGGTACTGCTTAGTTCATTGTCGCTCGAAATTTCCATTCTTTTACAATAATAAATATCACGCACGAAATTGACGCGAATAAAAAGTCACCCCAAAATAATTATCAAGAACTGTCACTTTGAAATAATTGTCAACAAATGTCATTTTATTTCCATAGTTACAGTAATTACTTGATTTGGAAAAATTATTTAAGCCAGTTCAATACTATTTTTCATAGTTTTTACTTATTTTAGAACAATATTTTTGACGTTTGTAGAAAAAATTTTGTTTGCATCTCATGCGCGAAATACTTTGGTAATCTCGACTATTTTTTTTAACTCGGCTGCGCCTCGTTAAAAAAAAATCAGTTCTCGATCACCAAAGTAGCATCTCGCGCACTAGATACAAAAATAACTAATAAATACAACCAAACTGAAATGACCATATAGAAGTCTATCAGTTTAATGAAATGTCAATACCGTCAATTTCTGCTATGATTTAGGGAGTTTAATTTTTCAAGTAATTATCTACTTTTGCTACCATCAAATTCGATCGTGGCAAAAGTATAGAAAGTAGATATATTTGGTGTCAAAAGAACAACTAAGTCAAATTCTACTTCTACGAGTAGAACATTTTTGTCTGCAATAAAACGCTCCATTTATTTGATGATATGACGACAATTAATATCATTAAACATTCAAATTAATGACATAATTGCTTCAATTTAGCAATATAATAACTGTCGAAGAAAAATTTTTGTATGAAACACTTTCGTAAAGGGCCTTTTTGTACTCGCGTGTTTGTTCACTTCACGCTCATACAAAAAAGTCCTACTTCTCGAACTATTATCATAAATAGCTATTTTATTCAAATTTCAATTACAGTCGTTCCCATTCGTTTCTGAAAATCGGCAAATTTCAAAACTACTAATATTGGCGCTCTTTGTGACGAATTTTCCCAAGCCCAATCAGCCAAAGGGCGTATTCTAATCGAGTTGATTGATTGTGACGTGAAACGGCAATGCTATTGGTTGTTCGGAATTCTCGAAATAGTACGTCATAAGAATTTGAAATGGCGCGAGAAAGAAGCCATTTGAATTTGGTCGCCTTTTTTCCGAAAACTGTCGAGTGTAGGCATAGATAACCATATTCAAAGTTAGCTTCATTTTTGATGCCGAATCGAATGGGATTATAAAATTGGGGGGTTTCCAATTAAAAAAATGGACTTACAATAATTTTTTCTACCGCATCTATATCATTTTCTGGCGAACGCCCTGTATAACTCTAATCGAATTGATATCAAGATTCTGCTGAATTTGACAATAAAAAATAAATGATCATATTCAGAAATAAAAAAAAAATCGGTCTGCAAACGCAATTTTCAACTTAAAATTTGAATTATTTCTAAAACGGTTTGGCCTGGGTTTAGGACAATATGAATGAGACATTTTCAGAATTACGCGTAAAATCTAAAACTTTGATAATATACAGGGTGTCCCGATCAAAAAAACGAAGTTGGGGTCCAGGGATCCCCTGTATATATCGAGTACTCTATTGAGAGTATTTCAGTGGAGGAATAATCTATAATACAGTAAAAAATTTATTTGATTAATAACTTACGAAGACATTTCGGCATTATCTCAATGCTCCAGCTGGTATCACAGATCAGAAAAGGGTGCTTAGGAGTTAATTTATATCCGGGATTACATTGAAATTTTAGTCCTGTATCGATATCCACTTTATCTCCTGGTATTCCTGCTCCAATTAGTAAATTCCATTTTCCGTTCTCTGGAAATGGTGGTAGTGTACACTTGAACCTTCAACAAATCAAAAAATACACTTTGAAACTTTTTAAATTCACATTAAGTTGAACATAACTAGAAAAGTAATCAACATTTGAAACATATACAGAATACTTCGTGAACTCTTCAAAATACCCTTGGAAATGTAACGACCTACCCTGGCATTGATGATAGTTCAGAATTTCGAAACCAGTCTGCAGTATGTGTAACCTCAAGATCTGTTGTGGTATTTGCCAGAGAATTAGGGATTAAACATTCGAATAGGTTTATCGCCCTATATCATCCCAACGGTCAATTAGACTCACATCTGTAGTTCTAGACCAGGATCACACGCCTAGTCTCAAAAATGATTACTAACAGGCTGAATCTCCCTGAGTAGCTTCATTTTGCCGAGACGCCCAACTTTTTCCTCTACGAAAATTCTCGATAGTGGTAGCTGATAAACTGCTGATTTCTTATGACCACGTCATTGGAACATGTTGGGAGTAGGGAACTCTTCAGTCCTACCATTCATTTTGTAGGATAAACGTTTTTTCGAGTACTTTACCGAATTATCTTGAGGTCCAACTGAATAACTAACTGTTGTTAATGACTTTTTTGCTCTCACCAAATCGACATGATTGACGCCTGCGCAGTTTATCAGCTACCACTATCGATAATTTTCGTAGAGGAAAAAGTTGGGCGTCTCGGCAAAATGAAGCTGCTCAGGAAAATTCAACCTGTTACTCATTTTTGAAAATAGGAGTGGGGTCCTGGTCTAATCTGAAAACGGTGGGGAAAGCACCTGATAACCACATCTGATCAGAAATGAACTGACAGATGAAATACAGGATGGACTGGAGAGAGAGTAAAGGAACGGTAGAATGTGCCTTACTTGATATAGAAGGGGCTTTTGACAACACACCACATGAAGCTATCAAAAGAGCACCAGAAGACAGATACATAGACAACACGATAAGTAGATGGATGTCACAATTATTGCTGTCTACCAGAAAAGCAGAGACTAGAATAGGACAAGACACTATCTGACAAGACTAAGCGTCAATCCCACCAAGACTACTCTACTTGCCATCACAAGGAAAAGAAACATAGATCTCAAAGCCATCAAACTAGATGGGAAAGTTTTTGAATTGAATCCAGAGATCTAATATGTGAAACTAATACTAGATAATGAACTCATCTGGAATAAGCACGAAAAGGAAGTAACCAACAAAGCCGCGAAAGCCCTAATGGTGTGCAGCAACTTTGCAGGAAAGAACTGGGGAAGTTACCCAAAGAATCTGCAGTGGACGCACACGTCTATAGTGAGAGTGACCATCACGTACGAGGTCTTGGCAGCAGGACTGATCTAGCTAGTACAAGGGCAAATCTATCGAAAATACAAGGACGAGCCTGTGTATGCATAACAGGTGCAATGAGAACGTGACTAACGGCCGCTATGAAAGTAATCCTAAGCCTTGTACCTCTCCATGTATAGTAGTGGAGAGTTTAGCGATAAAAACAACATATATAGAGAATGACCAGAGGAGGACCCACCAAACGAATGTTTCGACTTCTCCCTGGAAATCATAAGTTTTGTGAAATATTTCACACAAAACTAAGTAGCAAAAGTGAATAGGGCAAAACACCATCCAGAGACACAAGAGAAGTGCTATTAGAAGGTACATAGATGGATCCAGAACAACAGAATATAGATGAGAATTGCAGACTAAAACTTGTAATGAATGAGAGTAAGAGCTTGCATATAATAGGGGCAGATAAATATTCGATCCGAACGTGTGCACACACTCCGAAAATGTAAAAGTTAGAAGTTCACAAAACTGCATCGATGATTTTGTTGCATTGAAATTTTAATAAAATTCAGTATCCTTGGTTTCCACTGTTGATATTTTTATTTTGAATCCGATAGTAAACGAATAGAAAAATATGTTTTATAGGAATAGAATGAGTGGTTTTAATTTTTTTTCCATCCCGACACCTTCAGATATCTACCCAGATTCAATAGTATATTTCAATACGAGTTCAGAAAATAGTCTTTTTTTGTGCGTGCGCAACCTGTTTCCGTGGGAGCCAAAGCCGAACACGGGAAGTCGTGCAAGCACGGAAAAAGCATTTATGGACGAGTAATGAACGATATTTTTCATTATATCTTGCTGAAAACCACAGATTGTTAAGAAACATTTATTTTTAATGAGGAAGGAACAAAAACATATATTATTAATTGAAATATTTATGGTACAAAAATATCCAGAAATTGCCACAATACAAACGTTATTTACCTTCTTGGTAAGGAAATTTGCGCTTTCTAAAGAACTGTCAGCAACATATTATTTAATTTTGACATGTAAATAGGCAGCTATAATGACACCAGCGCACGGAAAAAACCCTTTTTCAGTATACTAGCATGTAAAAATAGTGTTTTCGGATAGGTATGATGAAATAGTAATTTTCCTAACAAGTGCGGAAAGTGATGCTTTCCCGCACGCGACTGCCGTTAACCCGAACGACGCGGAGCGGAGTTCGGGTAAGCAGTCGAGTGCGGGAAAGACACTTTCCGCATGAGAAAGGAACAATACTTTTTCTACAAGCGTAGGAAACAAATTCATTTTTTCAATTATTTATTCATGCAAATGGAAACAACTAACAAGAATAACATTTTCTATCCACTAATTATTCGTAATATTTATTGTAAATGTACAATTTGATGCATTATGTAAATTTATAGCGGAAGCCAGCATATTTTTTGAAGATGGCTGATTTCCTGTAGAAGAAGGTAACTCGGGCAATACATTATCGAAAGAAATCGAATGTGCAGGCACAGGCATCAAATCGTCGCCGATCGATATAGACGTGGATGGTTCTAAAATGCACCCGGAAGACGATGTAGTGTTCAAATTGAGAATTTTGTTGGACATTTATTTTTATCGATTGGTGGAGTCTTCTAAATACCCCTCTGCAACTGAAGTCGATTTCCATCCTCCTAGGCGTTTGATATTAGTTATACCCACACCACAGTCAGCAAGTAAAGTGGCTGAGGAACGCCTGAAGCTGTGACCAGTGTAAAGCTCTGGATTTTGAAGGCGCAGATATACTGCTATTTCGGAGGGTATCTTTCCTATGGTATTGATTCCTACACATTGCACAGTACATTTTCCACTTTTGTAATACAAGAATAAACGACAGTGAGGAGTCTCTTTTGGACGTAAATGTACATAATTTCTGTATACGTTCAAAAAATAGAGGAATGATTTTTGGAATCCTTGATATTAACAATTATCAGGTTTTCTTTGTCGTCTATGTCGTCAATGGTGAGTTTTGACACCTTTTTTTGTCTGCAAGCACCAGCTAATCCAAAAATTGCTACTAACTTAATCATGTCATCGGGTGCTTCAGTCATAAATTTTGAAGCGTCTTCTTGAGTGAAGATTTTGGCCTTTTTCGGTCGAAAACCGACATTCTGTCTTTTAATGAATGCAATTATTTTGTAAAATTTGCTAATATCCAAATTTTGCTTTACTTTGAATACACTCTTCAACATTGAATATCTTACCCATAAAGTGTTCGGCTTCCATGTTTTAGACATTTCTAGAAAATAAGCCAAGAATACTTCTTCTTTATTTGGTGTTTTCACTTTCTTATTGTTGCACCATTCAATAAAACTCGTGTATTGATTCTCATACCTTTGTTTAGATTTCGTTGGCAATAACTCTAAGTTCGCATCTGTAGCTGCTTGCACGATTTCTTGTGGAAGTTCTTCATCAGATGAATAATCCATTGTGGCAATTTCACTGAATCGAAAATTTTATATAAGTAACGCTTTGTCTGTCACTCTGACAATTACAAACAAATTTGTGTATTGATCGGCATGACAACATCAATTGTTACCTACTCGTTATCAGATCAATCAAAGCCTATATATAGGGTGATTTTCATAACAATACATTTTTATTTATCAATATTTGTTCATTTTTTCAATAAATAGTGCAAAATGATGGATGATTTTGAACAAACCCACTTAGTATTGCAACACAAAAGTTTGAACTTTCATATTTTGTCACCCACCACTTATATTTTACGAGGATATTATATAAATGTTTTTCCCGCACTAGTGTGGGAAAAAATTTCCCGCACTAGTGTGAATCACGCACGCTTGTAGGAAAAATATTTTTCATTAGTCAAATAGTCTAGTGACGAAACTTACCCGTCATTTTGCCGTTTCAATCTTTTAACATCCCCACAGGTTTCAGTTGAGTTGGAAGGAGGAATATTCTGGTAAATAGTAGATCCTGAAAATACGAATTATCTTAAGATTATAAAGTTTCCAAATATAACTTAAAAATGGAATATTATATGATATAATATCTCAAAAAATAGAAGATTTATGAAATTTTAAAAAAGATCTGAAAAGATCAGCAAACTTGCTGAAAAAAAGTTCGGACTCCCGAAACTGTACCTCCAATATTTATAATTTTTACAGAGCCCTGAAAATAGAGCCAAAAGCGGGTAGTCTGATGGCTTCCGCGCGCGTTGCGTCACTCTGACACAACAAAAACAAAAAAATGTAGCGTATTAAATATGAACATTAAGGAATGGAAAACATTTCTCTATAAATTTTGCATTTGTTAAAACAAATTTTTCTGAACTGAATGTTAACACAAAATTCCGATAATTATTGAACTCAAACTCTAGGATTTTTTTCACTTTGAGAAGTTATTCTAATAGGCTAACAAAAAGAAAACTGTTGCAAAAATTGTAAAATTTTATTAACAATTGAAAATAAAAGAAAGAAATAAAATGTTTTCAGGAACAAATGAATTGTTTAAATGAATCGCTCTTTCTTTAAGAATTATAATTTTCTTCAATTAACATACTACAAAAAAATTAATCTGTTTAACAACAATTTTTTAAACAATAGTGGTGAAAAATGAAAATTAATTACGTAGCTTGAAATACTTAGAAATCGAAACATTCAAGTTATTTAAAAAAAATTATGTACTCATCCTAATTGTTTAATTTTTGTTATTCAAAAGTGGAAAATAAAAATTTTACAATTTTTGCATCGGTTATCTGTTTGTGAGTCTATCAAAAATAACTTCACTGAGTGAAAAAATCCTAGGGTTTTAGTTCAATAATTATCGGGGTTTTTATGTTGACATTCAGTCTAGAAAAATTTGTTAATTAATAAATGCATAATTAATGGAGAAATTGTGATAAAATATTTTTAATCACGGACTATTGTTAATTGATGTATCTCAATAGTAGGTACATGAATTTTTTCATTCTTTAATATTAATATTTAATGTTGAAATAATTATTCTATTGTGTTTTCTATTGAGTGACGCAACGCGCGCGGAAGCCAGACTACCGGTTTTTTGGCTCCATTCTTAGGACTCTAAAAAAATTATAAATATCGGAGGTACATTTCCGGGGGTCCGACCTATTTTTCAGCAAAATTTTTTTAAATGGTACATTTTTTTTACATCGTACATGTTGACTAGGTTAAATATTGTACCGTTATCACTCACTCAGACATTTCGGCATAATGTCGGGGTTCCAGTGTGTATCACAGAATACGTATGGGTAATTAGGAGTCAAATCATACCCGGGATGACACTGAAACTTTAGAACTGCGTCCTCGTGAATTGTTTCGTTCGGTCCTTCTTTCCCATTAATGATAGTCCAATGTCCATTTTCTGGAAATGGCGGAAGTATGCACCTGAATCTGTAAGAAAATTAAAATGTTATTCAATGGCCATTGGCCATAGATGATTTCACTTCGAAAAAAGTGTGTTCAAAATAGTATTCTCGGATTATTTATGATACAAGTTCATTAGGTAGAACTTTTTTGTGAAGTTGGTTGTATGAGGCGAAGCCAAGTTACACAAAACACGCGAGTACAAAAGGCTTGTTATATCCCAAGATATTAGATATATACCTTTAGTGTGTGTAAGTTTTCAAAAATCAATATAGATTATTGTTTCAAATGTTTTCTTCTATTTTTTTATGCAACAAATCGATAGAACATCATTAAACTGAAGATTAATATTGCCTAAACTGCAGGCCTTACAAAAATGACTATAATTATTAAAATGGAATGAATGATGCGATGAGGCGAATGAAATTATTTCTAAAATTATCAACTAAGAGTCCATATGAAACGATTACACTGTTTCAGCGGCTATATATTCTATGGATTGTCTATTTTTGACGAATGCGCAACACGGAAATTGTCTTCAACTCGAATCACTTTTTTTTAAAATTATTACTATAAACTATACGCATATCTGGTATAAATGGAACGGTCTCACCATGAATACATAAGAATCAGCCGTTAGTTGGGCAATATCAAGCTCTTGGATGTGGGGATTGAAATTCCTCTCACGAATTATCAGTTGCTCTCACCAACCCAGAATCCAAATCAGAGATATTTTTGGTACTAAATCTCAACCACGTGACAACTGAAATATGTTGGTTTCGTTCCATTTTCATATAATTAATCAAGTTTTACTCACCGTGGTTTGATGGTAGTTTCGAAATGCAATTAAAGATGAATGATCGATCAAAACGTCAAATTCAGATCAGTGACAATCATTGACTTTTTACTTTGCCAAACGTCATTTACTCAATTCGTAATACCAAGTGCTCGATTAATTTAAATACCAGACACAATGGACCTTTACATTTACGGAAAATAAATTACAAAACTCGTTTAAATCGATAGTTGTTAGTCTGAAAAGTCCATTTAACAAAAAGATCCATTATTTTTCTTTCATTTTGAAAAAATATCACATTTGAAAGTGTGCCGCTGACGTCACGTTCATCGGAAATATCTCCCACCATAATCCACGTTCCGAAACAGGCAATACCGTTCTCCTTAAAAATATAACTTCTAGCATGATATAAGCCGTTGTGAAATAATCAATACATTGTCACTTGATCAACTCAGATAAAAATACACATATTAGCTATTTTTTATTGTATTTGTAACTTTCAAATTTTCTGAACAAACCATGCTTTTGATGAAGAACGAGCATTGACAACACAGCAAATCGTAATAACAGTTCTCAACTGTCAAAAGTTATATGTAGATGTGAGGTTAATGTTTATTTTATTTACATTCAACAATCAACATTCAACTGATAAATTCGATAAAAGTGTAGTGACATGTTATCATAAACGATTTGGTGTGAATTTATTTGTGTAATTGTGTATTAAAAATATGGAACAAGGCTTCGTGAAGGGAAGTTCGGATAATTTACCGAGGTACAAAGCACCTTTTCGACATGTTCAGTTATTGCAGGTATACAGGTACTGGAGATACAGGAATTAATAACAAATTTTAGAACACAAACAACAAAAGCTCTCAAAACTAGAAAACCGCATTAACCTCAAAAAATAAATCAAGGTAGTGTTCGTTGAAGTTTAGATCTGATGGAACTGCTTCACTTGTGTCAATAGGCAAATGAGTTAGACAGAGACAAACTATTCTTATTGATCGCACCGTGAAACAGACGAAAGAACCCATCTGGTATCAAATGACAACTGTCATACGACACATTATATTTGAATGAGAATTTGGTGCACAACTTTAACAGCGTTGCCAAGTTTAATTTTGATGAACGTGACGTCACGAAACCACTTTTCTTCTGATTATAGATAAACTAGCAGTCAGAAAAAAAAACCATGTCATTGACTTTTTTGTTCACCCTCCTGTCTACACTTTCCAATTTCGCGATTTTAAATTTTCGAGTTTCAATTATCTCTTCTCTCTCTCTGGTTCAAATCTCTCAAACCTGTGAAACGTAAAATATGAAAAAATCTATATTTGCGAACAGTCTTGAACAAATTTGTTTAAAAGTTATTCAAAGAAGCAATTTCTTTAATGTTTCAAAAAAATGTATGTAAAGAAAAAACAAACTCAATCTCGAAGGCAACAAATGGGACAAAAGTCCATGTTTCTCTCATAATGTTACATGTTTAAAGTTATGTCAGTGGTGAATCTTACCCCTTATGTTGCCATTCCAGACTAACCACATTCCCAGTTTTTTTCGATTCAGAAACATTGTGGGGACCAGTACATCCTGAAAATTACAATGTGTTGGTATAAAAGAATAATTTCTCATTTTTTCCTAACTATACTCCGATCACACTGGGAAACTAAAACAACACTTACCCACAAAGGTGAACACTATCAACAAAATATATCTAAAAGTTCTAATCATCATTCACCTCATGAGTAACAAATGCCCACGTCTTTTTGAAAATAACAAATTTGAATGTAAAATATCACCATTGCACACAAGACACCAATTAATCGCTTCAGTTTTCAAGAATCTCTAGTGGAACCGGTTACAGATTAAACACCAGTGGCATGACAAAATAAATAAAAAAAATATCGATGGTGATACCACAAGAGGTTTTTATTCCATCGGATAAACTTTCATTTTGAACTAAAACTTGGTTGCCTTAATTATCAGCTTGTTGCATAATTTGTTGTTCGTACACCACTGGAATAAATGGGTACAGCAAACAATATTGAAACTTTGAAGTTTCAAAAAATCAAATCTGATTATTGAGTTAAACGGGATGTAACACTGGAACGTATTTGTTCAAAGATATGTTTAATTAATTAATTCATATCACAATTTATGAACTTGGAGGTTATCACTACTGTTACAAGATATACGGTTTTCCAAATTGAACCATTTGTTGTTTCGTAATGTGAGGTTTGGTATTGCTTCGAATAATTTACATTTCGAGTATTTTCCAAAATCGGATATATCTTGCGAGGGGCGTATTTTAGATAGAGGGTATTCTTCATGAATTTGATATATTTTTTTAGGTGTATGGTTTCCATGTGAAAAAATCGTGTTGCATCAGTTTTCTCGAATTATTTTCGAAAATTCGATAGGCCTGTGTATTACTTGTAGCTTCAGGTACTTAGATTATAGAAACAGGAGATAGAACACGGCTAAACAAATTAGCGTGCGCGAAGCCTGCCAAATAATTCGAGTTAGTCCTGAGGAGTGGAAAGCGGCACAGATTCGTATTTAGGGAAAATGTCGGTTATGATTCCACAAAGTTCTATCTTCATTTGGGATGAGTGGGCGTGCATTTTCATAAGGAATATGAGTTCATATAACCACCTTTACCAAAAACTTCTTCCGAATTGTATTCTCATCAATGATTCCAAATATTTAAGTGCTATTGGCCTTTAAATAGTATAATTTTAATTAAACCTGATCTAACTCTTTTATATTCATCAAATAGATTTTTGGCGGGAATTGGCGTAGTGGTTAAGCGCCTGCCTGATTACCAAGAGATCCCAGGCTCGGTTCCCAGCTGGTGCGGACTTTTTTCATTTACAGATGTGAAAGTCTGAATGATTGAAGCTCCTGCCGGCTGGGAATATTCCTCCATGATTCACTGAGCTGCTCCTGAGGTGGCATATGGAGTTAGTAACAAGGCCTACCTAAAACACATGCGAATATTTTTTTATGAAGAATTTAATATAAACTACTTTTTGTTATAAAAATAATGAAGAATGTCGAAAATCATTGAAAATATGGAAGAAATCATGATTCAGAGAAATTTTTTTCTCAATTTCAAGCGGAACGATCAATAAACCATCTAGTTACATAAACCATTTAGAAGTAGACATTTCAACAATTAAAATGGTCACTTATAGCCCTTCGAAATACAAAAGGATATAAAAATAATTGAAAATGTTAATGACTCGAAAACTAGTAGTCTTCTGATTTTCGAAAAAATCAACCTTATTCGACACAAAAAATGACATATATCTACAAGTAAATCATTTATACGCGAGAAAAAATAGTTTTTTTGCCATTTTGACGGTTAATTTGAGGTTATGTCAAACAGTGTTGGATAAAAAAGGTTCAGATTTTTTATTATCAACAACTTTCTTATCGAACATATTTCGGTAGGAGGTCACGTTTCACCGCAAATCCCAAAAAACGTTTTCAACCTTTGACCTGCACCCCTATTTCGAGTGTTTTCATGTTTGAATATTTTTTTCCCAAACTTGGAACCTCAACAACATATTTATTTCCAAAAATAGACACAAATTCGTTTTCACTGGAGATTTTCACTCCGTTAACACACGTCAAAAAAAATTTACCATATTCCATTCACAAAATATAAGGTTTTAGGTAATTGACCTACAATTATGGGTTTGTCTATTTTCAATCACCTACCTGAAAATATAAAAAAAGCCAAATGCTCAAAAAAATTTAGTAACTCACTGAAACAATTCCTGACTGAAAAATGTTTTTATCCATTAGAAGAATATTTTAATATGTAGTACATTATATTTTAATTGTATACAGGGTGTCCTGTAAACCTTGTACAATATTGAAACTGGTGATAGACCAGGTCATGACTGTTCAGAATATCGGAATTTCACCTCAGTAAAAACATCACCTCTTTTATAGATAATGTGCATTTAAAGAATTTCTGGAAAATAGCTACCTAACCTTGGATTTTTGAGTGCCATGTATACAAATTGGAACGAATCCAAATATCTTTGCTGCTGAAGGTTACTGATGAGTGATGCTTCTAGACGTACAGAACAGTTTTTCAGAAAGTGAAAACATTTTTCAAGAAATGAGGGTAAAATGACAGATTTGAGTTTCACCAATTTTTTTAAAAAAAGTTTGACATTATTATCTGAAAGAAACATAACCAATTGGAAGTGGACATTCATTTTCTTGTGATAAATGTCGCAATTGTCCAACATCCAGATCTCAACGAAGTTTTAGAGACCGACAGATAACCCTGTATATCTATATAACCAAATAAGTGCAAACTTTTTTAAGAGATGAATCCTTGTCGAAAATTACAAACTTTTGTTTGAACAACTTGTGACTTCTATCGTAGTTTTTTGAAATTATTCCGCTTGTTTCATTCAGTGGTATTTATTTCTTTGTCATACCGTACATACGTTATACTCCCCGAGAATATGCACAGATGCACAACATTTATGGTGAATGTGGAGGTAGTGCTACTACTGTAGCAGCGCTTTATGCAGAACTATATCCGATTGCACAATGTCGCTCATAGGATCGCTGATTTGGAGGCTATAACCTATAACGCATTTGAAAAGGTTCTTCTTGAAAATATGTCGTCTCTGCGTACGAGTGGATGGAAAATAACATTTTTGTAATATTATTCAGTGCGATGTTGAATAATCGTTATTGTGGTTTATAATGTATGTTGATTAAAAAGAAAACGTTGAATTAGTATTTACTTCATTACATCTCATTGAATGCTTCTAAGCAGTTGATTCGTTATTACTCATAATTATTTAATCATTTCATCTTGATAGGATAAAAATAAAAGACATTACTGACAAAGTCTAATGGAGTTGATTTTAGCTCAGAATAACATCACACTCTACTATTATCGAAATTCTACTCCTTTAAAAAATAATGGTCGTATGTTTTATACCATAGTGAAGCCTGGACAAAATGGGCATTCTTTTGTAATGAATATCCAGTTCCACTTGGTTATATTTTTTCAAACAATAACGTCAAACTGTTGTTAAAAAAAATTGGTGTAACTCAAATCTGTCATTTCACCCTCATTTCTTGAAAAAATGTATTGTTTTCTGAAAAACTGTTTCGTATGTCTGAAAGCATCACTCATCAGTGATCTTCAGCAGCAAAGATATTTAAATTCGTCCCAATTTGTATACATGGCATTAAAAAATCCAAGGTGAGTTAGTGATTTTCCAGAAATTAAAAAAATGCTCATTATCTCGAAAACAGTGAGATTTTCACTAAGGCAAAATTCCGATATTCTGAACAGTCATGATCTGGTCTATCACCAGTTTCAATATTGTACAAGGTTTACCGGACACCCTGTATATGTGTATATTCACGTCTGTATATATGTTGAATTTTATATATTTCAATATTTAAATATTTTATTATGTATGTGTTTGTTTGTATACTCAAATGTTAACTTTTATTCATTCAATATTAATCTTAATTTTTCTTTTTATATATTCACAGTTTAGGCTCTGACATTTTGCTATTACTGTTCCCAATTGACTATTCCTATACATTTTCATGTCTTGTTGGAAAATGAATATTATAATAATAATAATTATTATTCTTCATTATTCTTCACCTGTTACTTTGAAAACACCACTCGAGAAAGCTCTCGTGGTGTTTCTAAGCAACACAGTTTTCGTGACAGCAAGGTGAAAGTATTTTTTGAAAATTTTGCATTTTGTCGGGATATTACTACTGACAATGTGTGAGAAGTTAGTGGATTGTATTAACACACTGTATGTTATAACTGCGATGGGGTGAGATAACACGTAGATATCTATACGTGTTAATGCACTGCAAATTAAATTTAATTAGGAAGTTCACGTAGCCCAACAGATTAATACATACTCTGGACCAATTATTCTCTAACCTAAATAACTATCGAACATCATATGTCACTCTGTAATAATGAGCTTAGGGACGCATTGCGCCTGAAACAGCATGTTTAGGCTGGTTAACCTCATCTAGGCCCACTACTCTGCTTGCTTGTCATTATGTTAGGTATTAGTTGTGCATCAGTAATTGTAGAATGCAGTTTCTAATCACAGATGTGTGATTTGTGCGATATTTTCAATGTCCAAACACATTGGTACTTTGTTGTGACCAAGGCGGACTCACGCAACGTTCATTATAATTACATTTTCCCGTGAATGACGGTTTCCTTACAGTCACTAAAGATAAAAGAATAACAAATTTATTTGTAAGAAAATGTAATTTTGAAATTTATTTTAAATAGTGCTTGAAAAGTACAGCCATTGACTCTACACCCGGAAGTTCATAATACCGAGAAGGGTCCAAAACCTTCACATGTGTTAGCTATGAATATCGTTCCTATACAGACTTGGGAGTTATGAGGAGAACCTTACTGATTATTACAGAAAGATCCATGACATAGAATAAGTAGAAATAAGATTCATTGTTTAGACATAAAGAGTTTTTTTTTCATAATGCGAAGATTATGTTTTTTTTCTCGTGACTTCGGAATATCTGAGTTATAATAGCTATTTATATACCAAGTGCGGCCGGAGGATAACATTCATCCGAGGGCCTTTGGCCCGAGGGATGAATGTTGCCCCATGATCCATCCAAAAGATGATCTATCAAACTACCGAGGCATAGCCCTCATTAATTGCATACCTAAATTATTCTCATTACTACTACTGAGCCGACTATCAATACATTGTAACAATAATGAAATCATCCCAGATTGCCAGTCGGGGTTTAGAGCAGCGGCTGTGAAGATAACATTTTCATACTCAGCCCTGTTGTACAAATTAATTTACGTCTCAAAAAAAGGAAAGTATTTGCAGCTTTCGTAGACTTCAAGCGAGCCTTTGATTCTATTAACCACAACCTTATTTGGCATAAACTGTATCAACTATGTATAAGCTTCAAATACGGATACTAAAACAAAGTTATGATAACGCACATATGTCGATTAAAAGCAAAATAATCGATATCTCCAGCAGTGTTCTACAAGGCGAACCTTTGAGTCCAATACTCTTCTCACTGTTCATTTCTGATATTGAAACTTATTTTGAAAACATGGGATGTGTCGGGGTCAATATAGCTGGTAGTAGAGATCTGAATTTGTTGCTGTATGCTGACGATCTTGTTATTCTGAGCTACTCCCAAATTGACTTACAGCGTAAACTGACAATTTTATCACAATATGCCCATGAAAATGATCTAACTGTAAACACAGAAAAAACTAAAATCGTAGTCTTCAGCAGAGGTGGATTTGCCGCTAACAAAAACTTCAGTTTCCGTTACTTGAATGAACCTATTGGCCAAGTTAACTGTCTCTAAGGCTAAACAAGCTCTTGGAGCCACTATGGATCTCATAATTCGCTCCAAAATAACATCATGGGATGCGAGAATGAAACTTTACAATTCAGTCATCATCTCATACCTTTCGTTCTGTGTTGGTATTTGGGGCCTCAGATACACAGATTTATTGGAACGAATTCAGGTCGCCTTCTTCAAGAGGCTGCTTTGCTTAACTAAAAATACTCCCGATCATATTGTTAGACTGGAATCGTCCTCAACAAAATTGAGTCTCATAGTATTGAGGTGTGCCCTTTCATGGTTGACCAAACTAAAAACTATGTGCGATTCCCGCCTCCCAAAAATTTGTTGCTAATCCCCATGTCAAAAGTGTTGTAAAAAGTTCCGGCTAGTCCGCAATGCGTAAGCGCGTCATTAGTGATTTTTGTAACAGGCCCGGTTTTAGTAAAATATTATGGTACTTGTGAAGATTAACAATCTGAATCTCGGAGAATAAGGTTGGAAACCTCATTGTGCTTATACCTGTTATTTGTATTTAGCCGAGTTGAATACATATTTTCACATATTACTGATCCCGAATATTCAGCAAAGGCCATCAGAAAGTAGAGTACGGTTATTATTATTATTAACCGCTCTGAAGCGACTGATTTTTGGTATCACATTCACTTTTCAATTGTAGTTAACCAACAAAAACCTACGGAACCACCCCAAATCGTCGGTGCGAATTTCAAGGAAGCACTGGATTGGAAAATAAATTGAAAGTTCAAAAAACTATAAATAGTTATTTTTGTATCTAGTGCGCGAAATGCTACTTTGGTGATCGAGAACTGTAAATAGTCGAGATTACCAAAGTATTTCGCGCATGAGATGCAAACAAATTTTTTTCTACAAACGTCAAAAATATTGTTCTAAAATGAGTAATAACTATGAAAAATAGTATTGAACTGGCTTAAATAATTTTTCCAAATCAAGTAATTACTGTAACTATGGAAATAAAATGGCATTTGTTGACAATTATTTCAAAGTGACAGTTGATAATTATTTTGGAGTGACTTTTTATTCGCGTCAATTTCGTGCGTGATATTTATTATTGTAAAAGAATGGAAATTTCGAGCGACGATGAACTAAGCAGTACCCCACCTAACTTGATAGATGCGGCCAATTCCGTAATTTCCAACCTTTTACCGGAGAAATCGAGGCGGCAGTATGAAAATGCATATCAGCAATTTAAAGAGTGGTGTGAAGCAAATAAAGCCATAAAAATATCTCTCACAATTTGAAAGCCTTAATTATTGTTCTACATTAATAAATAAACGATTTCTTGTTTTTTGCTTGATTGAGGAGTTGAGGACCATATAGGTTAGAATATGAAAATCCCATATAGTTTACATGCAGTGTGCGAAATATATTTCGCACATTACTTCGCGCACGGTGTCATGGTAACGAATGAAAATGAAAAAAAGTGCCACTTCGCATACTGTTGTCAATGCGCGAACCTTGTCATTTTTTGACGTTTGTAGAAAAAATTTATTTCAGCTAATATCATGAATAATTTCAACTCAAATTGGATTTTTAAAATTGGATGCTTGGAAGCTCGAGGTTTTTTTTTCTAGAACGATTCATGTCAAAATACGCAACTGTTAATTTAAATCATTTGATGAGATTAACATTCTATTTTTACCAGTATTTCTGGTTGTATTACCTTAGTGCAATTTCCACAACAGTTCATTGTTTATTTTTAGGAAGAAACGGCTTTATCAGAAATTGTCTTTGAAGGAACAAGATTAATGCAAATTTACGAAAGATGAAAGAATAACCAACGACAACAAACACCACACAAAACGACAAGAGAAGATCTGAAATTCTAAAAACCGTCTTTGTCTCTGGCAAGAGTGACAGATCTTAGTGACAAGTCTTCCTGTTAATGAAAAGGCACTGTTGCACGGTCATTATAATTACAGTAGCATAGGGTACATTATTGTTTTAAATAAATTTCTTTCGCGCCTAAAATTCGGAGTAATCTATCTCTAAAAGGTTCTTTTCGGTTTTAAAAAGTCCTAAATGCGCTGTCAAATTTCTCTCTTTCGAATGACACGTGTTTTATTGCCTCATAACAAAAAACTCTGAATTGAAAAACCAAATTATTTTCAAACAGACAGAGTCTAAATTTAACTGTGTGAAACAAATTGGTGATTACTCCTCTACTCTTGATAGACAGGATTTATCACATGATCTTCTAACAAATTATTTTAAGAAGCTATCTCCCATCATTATATCCTCCTATCAATCCCTCTTACTTCGTGACGATAAGAATAGACTATCTCACTCCGAATATCCCTACTTGTATGGGCTCCTTACCACTGAAAATGGACTATTTTATCTCAAATTATCCATTCCAATCTCATCCATCCTGTTATATCTGCAATCTGGGTACGAATGAAACAGTCCCACATCTATTCTTTGATTGTCCTATTTATGAAGGACTGCGAATTTTATTGAAGCCACAGATCACAAGCATGAATGATCTTATGGAAACTCTCAATACTGTCACTCCGAAGACATTACAGAATGTAGTACATTTTCTAGCAGGCCTACTGAAGCTTCGCTCTTTCATTTTGAACGAATAACAGCAGTGCACCAATTCTACTTTCTTATTATAGGTTTTTATCGTAAGTTTCTGAACATTTCAACATTTTGTATAATCATTTGTAATATTAGGTACTCCTTTTTCTTTTTTCTGTCTTTTTTTTGCAACTCTTGTTAAAATATTGTGTGTACTTTTAGAGATTTTTGGCATTGACTGAGCTTATGCCATGATTTATACTTTATTTATTTTTTCTGTTTACTTTTACTCCTACCAACCAGGTACAGAACACAAAACTCATTGTTATAAGAATTGTAATTTTTTAGGAACAATAAATGTATATCTATCTATCTATCTATCTATCTATCTATCTATCAAATAAGGATGGATTGAGCGAGGGGCAATATATGAAAATATAAGTAGAAAAGTTATTGGGTATAACCCTCAAAATGTTGTGCAACCGTAGACACGTGTTTCGAGCTTAAGCTCTCATCAGTACGGTAAAATCAAGTGAGAAGATGTACAACACTTGGATGTAAAAATAGAAACAAAGGAAGTCAACAACAGGAAGCCAACCACACATTTGTGGCTTCGATTAGAAGACCTTGTGGCAACAACTAACGTCGCACTTGATTTTACCGTACTGATGAGAGCTTAAGCTCGAAACACGTGTCTACGGTTGCACAACATTTTGAGGGTTACACGCAATAACTTTTCTACTTATATTTTGATATATTGCCCCTCGCTCAATCCATCCTTATTTGTATTTTCCTGGGTAGGATTGTCACGCTGGTAGCTATAGCTGCCTCCGTGGTGACGTTAGTTGTTGATTTGTAAACACAAGGTCTTCTAACCGAAGCCACAAATGTGTGGTTGGCTTCCTGTTGTTGACTTCCTTTGTTTCTATTTTCACATCCAAGTGTTGTACATCTTCGCACTTGATTTTACCGTACTGATGAGAGCTTAAGCTCGACACACGTGTCTACGGTTGCACAACATTTTGAGGGTTGTACCCAATAACTTTTCTACTTATATCTATCTATCCATACAGTTAACTTTTTTTGAGAAGGTAATGTTTATATACCGTTATTAAAGCATTTCTGACAGCAAGGCAAACATCATGTATTGGTGAAAGAAAATTTTCTCTCACTGTGGGAGAATATTTATTTCAGGATCGATGCATTATGTCATCGCTCATCGACGACAGTTTTTGCTTAGGAGAAGGCGATAAATAACGCGAGATAGAATCTCCCGAACCATATTTCTCAAATCGCCTGTCGTTAGAAATGAGATCATAAATAAAGTTCACAGAAGTTCGATTACTGGTTTTCACTTTTCACCAAATACTTGGGTAGATTTGAGATTGAGCAAGTTCCTGAATTCACTCAATGAATTCATAGTCTCATTAGCATATAATATTAGGTCGATGGAACAAGAGACTTCTGTGTGGCCGAGGATGTTCGAAAATCACAGGGCATAGCTGTGGTGTTGTTCTTCAAGGGAATCAAGGGCCAACTCCAAACACTATGGAAACAGAATGCAAAAGTGGAGTCGTGCTACAGTTGAAGAAGGACCAGAGAAACCTCTACTACCTGGTGATCAAGAAGCATTCCCAAGCTAACAACGTTGCAAATTTGCATTCGAGTGTTCGAAAAAAAAAGTTGCATTCGAGATTTCCGAAAAAAAAAGTTGCATTCGTTCGTTCCAAAAAAAGTTGCGCCGAAAAAAAAGTTGCATCGGAGAGTTTCGAAAAAAAAATTGCATTCGAGAGTTCCGAAAAAAAATTTGCATTCGAGAGTTTCGAAAAAAAAGTTGCTTTCGAGTGGTGCGATAAAAAAAGGTTCATCCGAGAGTTCCGAAAAAAAGTTGCTTGAGAGAGTTCCGAAAAAAAAGTTGCATCTGAGTTTTCCGAAATAACTTGAATTCGAGAGTTCCGAAAAAGAAGTTGTTCGAGGGTTCGATAAAAAAAATTGCAATCGAGAGTTCCGAAAAAAAAGTTGCATTTAAGTTGTCTGAAAAAAAGTTTCATTCGAGTGTTTCGAAAAAAAAATGTGGCATCGAGTGTTCTGAAAAAAAAGTTGCTTTCGAGTGTTCTGAAAAAAAAGTTGCTAGAGAGTTCCGAAAAAAAGTTGCTCGAGAGTTTCGAATAAAAAGCTGCATTCGAAAGTTACGAAAAAAAATTGTATCAGAGTGTTCTGAAAAAAAGTTGCATTCGAGCGTTCCGAAAAAAAAAGTTGCATTCGACTGTTCCGAAAAAAAAGTTACATTGGAGTGTTTCGAAAAAAAAGTTGCATTCGAGAATTCCGAAAAGTTCGAACTGTCGAAAATAACTCCGTTACATGAAGTAGCAGATATATTGAAGAATGGGGCCTATAATATGAAAAAAAGGAACTGGGAAGGTTATGAAGAATATGCAGTTGAAAAAATTTGGGAGTCATAAGCGAAAGTGATTCAAGAAAAATGTTTCAGTGAATACAATACTAAATTTGATTCTTTTAAAGAAGATCATGATGCGAGAAATAGTAAACGGAAAGAATTACAAGCTATTCCAGAGAAAATTTTGTAGTAATGAACAAGACAGATATACTAAAAATGGCAAAATTGTGGAATATAGACGATCCAGAGGGATTACAAAAACAACTGTTGTGTACGGCTTCTTATAAATTATCTTGAAGGGGTGGAGAAGCTGTCAATATCACTTAGATTGGCCCTTAATCATTATAGAAATTATATGGTTATATCAAATATGGCAGCTACTTGTTTTGTTAATCGCTGTTTGCTGAAATTTTATGGTTACATAATATTTCAAACCAATAATAATTCATTTCGTTTGACATTTATCGATTTATTTTCATGTGTGTGTCCACTATATACAGTATGGTACAGATGATTGTATTCTGAAAAAATCTACTTATACTTCTTATTGGTAAGTATCAAAATGTAGATGAAGATGAATGTAATCTCAATTTCGCAGATATGAAAATTCCTCATCCAGAGTATTGTTTCAGAATTTTATTCCACTCCTTGGGAAAGTTAACTTGCATATATCCCAGCACTTTCCTTATTTGTCTTTGTTCTTGTGGTGTGCACTGCGTACAAGATCCTTGGAGAACTAGTGGAGCTAAACCTGAAACAAAAATTAACATTAATAACATTACCATAGTTTGTTGCACCCAAGAGAAGATTAAAAATCAATCGAAGAATTTTACCGATTTAGATATTTCAATGTTGGAGCCATTGAATAAAATTTGTTATATCAAAGGGGGCTGTCCAAGCTGTATGTGAATTATCTAAGCAATAGACAGCAAAGGTTAAAACTAGATGAATTTTATTCAGATAAAATGCAAAATAATATAGGTGTGCCTCAAGGGTCTATTTTGGGACCATTGTTATTCCTCATATATCTAAATGACATTGTAACCATAGCAGAAGAATGTAAAATTCACTTATTTGCCGACGACACCCTACTGTACTTTAGTAGTGAAGATGTACAAGAGTGTGTTGATACTATGAACGCTGGTCTTGAAAGGGTGTATAGATATTGCTGTGCAAATCTGCTAAAGATCAAAATAATGAAAATCTACTTCTACGATTGAATGACAGTGATAAAGAAAAGGTAAACAAATTCGTGTACTTGGGTGTAACTATTGACAGTAAATTAAAATTTAAGGAACATGCTAATCAGGTTATTAAAACAGTAGCTTACAAAATCAACTATTTAAGAAGATGTTCCCCATTTCTCAGCCAGAGGTCTGAATTATTAATATACAACTCCATAATCCTTCCACATTTGAATTATTGTTCTACCATTCTGTTTTTTCTCAATCAAAATGAAATAAACAGACTACAAAAGATGCAGAATCGTGCTATGCGAATAATTTTACAATGTTCGAGAATAACACCAATATCAAATATGTTGCAAACACTTCAATGGCTACCAGTGAAGAAACTCTTCGAGTACCAAACACTAATTTTTATATTCAAAATCAAAATTGGATATTCACCTGTGAATCTACAGGATAAATTAACTTATGTGGCTGAAATACACGAGTACAATGCAAGAAACAAAAACAACATAAAAATTGAAAAGTATAAAAAGAAAAGTATTTTTTCATGTTAATTTTATTTTATTTATAAGGTGACATTGTATTTACTATTGTAAATGAATTAGTTTTTCAACTAAATAAAGAGATATATCTATATATATATATATATATATATATATATATATGACATCTACAGTAACTTTCTGTTATATCTGTCTTGCCTTCACGGTATTAATTCTTGAGTGGATTCGTTTTGATTTCGAGAGCTCCATAAATCCTTTCTGATAAGTGCGTTAGCACGAAACAGCTGGCAAAGGTTAGAACTCTCGGAATTAAAACGAAAAATACTCTATTTTCACTTATATATATATATATATATATATATATATATATATATATATATATATATATATATATATATATAAATATAAATGGAAAAGTTATTGGCTATAGCCCTCAAATTGTTGTGCAACCGTAGACACGTGTTTCGAGCTATTAAAAAACGTCGTGGGACAGAGGATATTAAACCTGTAGTTTTTGAACTAATCGTTTTAGACCACAAATGTGATAATTTCTTGTAATCGTTTCATCGGGCGGAGCATAGAAATGCCAAAATATACAGGTTGTCCTATTAATAATTTTGAATCTGATGTCACATGACCAAAAACAAAAATCTCATTGCGTAACATAATATCAAAAAAAGCTACATTAATTGCTTCAATTTACAACCTAAAAATTACAATACTCAGATACTCTCGATTTCCGAGATATTCCCTGTCCTAATATTCGTGGGACACCCTGTATAATGAGGTACTCTTTTTCGCAGCTTATTTATTTGTCCCATAATGGTATTCACGTTTTTACTTGTGTATGAAGTACATGAAATAGTCTCCATCAAGGTCATTATCACCGTGTTTACAATCTTCCCAAAATTTCAGTACCATTTAAAAGTCAAAAACAAATCTGGATATTACCCTCAGAATCACCCCAAAGACAGAAGGTCATACCCAGCTAGACTGTTCAGCGGACAGACCTGTAAAGGTCACTAGTGACGTCAAAGGGGTGACGGAGGACTCAGAACCTGTTCATGACATCTACTTACCATAAGTAAGTTATTCTGGACTTTCATTGTCTAAAAAAGAACAAAGAAAAATTCAATTCTCTGCAATTTTTATTCACGACGTTTCAACTGTTAAAATCTACAGTCATTATCAAGTGTGTGAACGCGACAATTTCAAGGGTACTTCTCATATATGATATGGCTAATTTTGTGTCACTAGTCTAGGGGTTCAGGTAAGCTTGTTAATCACACTGCCGGGCCCCTCCGGTACAGCATTGTTAATTCTTATCGCAATTTCAATTGATCCATGTCACTGCATAAGGGTGTTCACACATCACGGATTTCTAGGCTAGCTTGACTGAAGACTTTGTTGTTCATAATATATGCACTCTCTGTAAACCTCCTTCTATACCAGCCCAATTCTGTATGGATGACTTCGGCTTCAGTCCATTTTATATTGTGTTGGGTCGTCCAGACATGATACGCTATCCCTGACTTTGATGTTTCTTCTCGTTGAGTGGTTCTCTTGTGTTCAGCGAGTCTAACGCTTAGCGTTCTCCAAGATAAGCTTCACCGCATTCACAAGGGATGCGGTAGATGCAGTTTTTGGAGTCAATGTCAGCGTTACGTGGTCTCGTCTTTGTGAGATGGCTGCGAATGGTGTTACCTGACTTGAAACATGTCCGTATCTTGTATTCCGATCCAATTCGCCTTATTCTTTCCGATAGACCTCTAACATACGGAACGCACAGGGTGGCTTGTGTTGTCTCATCTGGTATCTTGTTGTTATCCCCCCTGGGTACCCATTTCGTCGCAGATTTTTCTTGATATTGTCCAATTTGATGGTAAGACTTTTATCTGTGTTACACAGGTTGTAGGCACGGTTCACCAGTGATCGAACAATTCCTCTCTTTGAAGCACCATGATGATTCGATCTGAAGTTCAGGTACTGTCCAGTGTGAGTCGGCTTTCTGTACTCTGATGTTTGGTACTCATCATTGTTCTTTTGAACTCCCACGTCTAGAAAAGGTAAACGGTCTTGGGTCTCCTTTTCCATCGTGAAGTTTATGAACTTTCTGATGTTATTCAGATGTTCCAGAAAGACGTCAAGTTCCTCGTCTCCGTGGTTCCATATGACAAACGCATCGTCAACATATCTCAACCACATCTGAGGTTTCTTATGGACTGTCTCTGTAGCAAAAGCTGCTAACCATTCCATATAGATGATTGCTACTTCGGGCGATAATGGGGATCCCATCGGTCCTCCTGGGAGAAAAAGCAGTCTTCTTCTTGAAAGTAGCATTGGGTCAAAATACAAGATACGGACATGCTTCAAGTCTGGTGACACCATTCGCAGCCATCTCACAAAGACGAGACCACGTAACGCTGACATTGAATCCAAAAACTGCATCTACCGCATACCTTGTGAATGCGGTGAAGCTTATCTTGGAGAAACTAAGAGACCGCTAAGCGTTAGACTCGCTGAACACAAGAGAAACACTCAACGAGGAGAAACATCAAAGTCAGAGATAGCGGATCATGTCTGGACGACCCAACACAATATAAAATTGACTAGAAGTCATTTATAAAGAAGAGGGCTGGTATAGAAGGAAATTTGAAGAGAGTGCATATATTATCAACAACAAAGTCTTCAGTCAAGCTAGCATAGAAATCCATAATGTGTGGAAACCATTAATTAGTAGCATGGACCAATTGAAATTGCGATAAGAATTAACAATGCTGTACCGGAGGGCACTGTGATTAACAAGCTCACCTGAACACCGGAAAATTACCCCTAGGCTAATGACACAAAATTAGCCATATCATATCTCAGAAGTATCTTTGAGATTGTCGCATTTATACATTTGATAATAACGAATGCGGATTTTAACCGTTGAAACGTCGTGAATGAATATTGCAGAGAATTGAATTTTTCTTTGTTCTTTTTTAGACCATGAAACCTTACTCAAAGTGAAACATTGTCAACCACTTTCGAACAAACGATCTACTAACCAGTTACATTTCCTATTCTTAACTATGTACTCACTTTTCAGTCTTCTGCCCACGGGATCACAAGGTGCTTCTCCTATAGCGCATTTCAATTGTCTCAGTAAATACCGTTTGTCTTTCAGTGTACTTTCCAAGGTGTCATCAGAAATACTTGGTCTTTCTGTAGGGGATTGTGGTAGAGAACTTGCTATGGTGGCAATAGCACACAGGCCCATGAATACGAAAATGCAATTCTGTAATAGAAAATCCGTGACAGTTTCAAATATGGAGAGATGGAATGTGTTGACCAGAGTATAACACCAATGAAACAGTGTGAGAAAACGACTTATAGCCAAGCTAAATAAATAAATAAAAGACGCAAATGGCCTATACAACTTTTTTGTTTTTTTGGAAATATTTCAAAGATTATTCAAGGAATCGTTTTATTGTAACTTTTTGTAGAGACTGGATAGGTGAATTTTCCACTGAGAAAATCCGGGAAAACCTCGAAAAACAGCCCAATTTTAAAAAATACATCATTTTTATAAATCTGAAGCTGGACAAACAATATTGCGGAAACTGTTAGACAATAACAAGTGGTTCAACTGTGCGCAAGATAGTTTCTGTCCGATGTGCAGTTTTTGCACAATCGCTTTATAAACAATTTAAAAGAACATTTTGCAAGATGCGCCAATTTAAGGAAAATTGTATTCAAATTCTGTAAACGGCATCTGGAAGTAAAGATCAACATCTGCAATTTGTTTATTTTGGATATTCACGTAAGAGGTGAGATATGTGATGAAAATGTCACTGAATGTTGAACAAAACGCTTCAAAGTGCGTCCGAAGTCACTCGAAGTCGCACTGAAGTTAACTCGAGTTGAGTTCGGGTGCACTTTGAAGCATTGAGAGTAACTTCTAGTGAAATTTTCAACATATTTCATACCTCTCAGGTAAAAATCCAAAATATACAAATTGTTGATATTGATCTCTACTTCCAAATGCCGTTTACAGAATTTGAATGAGATGATTTCCCTTAAATTGTTTATAACGCGATTGTGCAAAAACTACACATCGGACAGAAACCATCTTGCGCACAGTTGAACGAAATTTTATTGTCGTAAATGTTGAATTTGAATTATTTTAGTGCATTGATCCATTCATCTTATTGTTTATTGATTCGTCCACGATATAGAAGTTCATTGTCATATGTGACCGACATTGAAATTAGCGAAGTCGCGTGACGAGCTAAAATCGTTGACCGAATGAACAAAACATATTTCCTTATATAAATACAAAAGGAATAGATTTAGGAGTTAGTTGGTAATACACTCCTGTAGAGGAGAGAGCCCTAGCGCTCAGTTAGCCTTATAGGCTAGGCCCTTTTGGCCTTAGCTGTAAGTATTGGTTTAGTGATAGGTTTAGGTAAGAGTTTTATTTGTTCCCTATTATATTACTGAATGTCCCTTACTTTACAATGTGTATATAGTATATAACTTTCCCCAGTATCCCTGTTGTTCTATAATAAATGTTTATATTCCTTTGCTACCCCTTGAGTTTTGAAAGCTACCATCTGTAGCTACACCCCAAGTCGCAATTAGTATAAGGGAAACAACCCCTTATACGGCTCAGGATGCTACCCTAGTAGCCCTAGTCGCGACATTATCATCTATCAGTTCCAACAATATTTGTTTGTCCAGCTTCAGATTGATAAAAAATATGAATTTTTGAGAAATGGTCTTTTTTTCGAGGTTTTCCCGGATTTTCTCAGTGGAAAATGCACCGATCTAGTCATATAAAAAATCATTCTGTAGGTTTTATGATTCTCTACAAAAGTTTCATTCGCAGAAAAACAAAAAAGTTATGATTTTTTGCACTATTTCTTGTTTAAAAAATTCTTCAGTCTTTTATTATATATGAAAAGAACCATTAATCTTATCTATAGCTCGGCATATTATGAACTTTTTAACGTAACGTAAATGAACGAAGGCGTAGAAGGGCCACGATCAATTTTTTTTTGAAATCCCGACTTTAATCTCGGATCCCCGACTTTAATCTCGGACCCCCGACTTTAATCTCGGGGGTTCGACTTTAATCTCGGACCCCCCGACTTTAATCTCGGGGGTTCGACTTTAATCTCGGACCCCCGACTTTAATCTTGGACCCCAGACTGTAATCTCGGACCCCCGACTTTAATCTCGGACCCCCGACTTTAATCTCGAACCCCCAACTTTAATCTCGGGGGTCCGACTTTAATCTCGGACCCCCGACTTTAATTTCGGGGGTCCGACTTTGATCTCGGACCCCCGACTTTAATCTCGGGGTCCGACTTTAATCTCGGACCCGCGACTTTAACCTCGGGGGTCCAACTTTAATCTCGGATCCCCCGACTTTAATATCTGACCCTCGACTTTAATCTCGGACTCCCGACTTTAATTTCAGATCCCCCGACTTTAATTTCGGACCTTCGATTTTAATCTCGGACCCCCGACTTTAATCTCAGACCCCCGACTTTAATCTCGGGGGTCCGACTTTAATCTCGGGGGTCCGACTTTAATTCGGGGGTCCGAGATTAAAGTCGGGGGTCCGAGATTAAAGAGATTAAAGAGATTCCAAAAAAAAATTGTTCGTGGCCCTTCTACGCCTTCGTATAAATGTTTTTGAAAAGTTTTTAAATTATATTCAGTATTATTTCCAAAACTGAAAGTGGGTGTTTTACATCATGATGAAAAATTCTTTCGTATGTTCTTAATCAATGATGACTTTTTACTATAAACCTCAAGTTTAGAAAGTACTGCCTTATGACCTAATTGTTTTTTATATTATTTTCTTGATAGAGCAAATGAACATTTCCGAAAGCTCGACTAAATGACAAAGAGTATTCTTCAAAACAGCTCAGTATTTTGACTGTATCCTCAAGACTTTTCCATATTTTTCCATATACATATACATTCTGTATCAAAAATTGATTTTGAATAAGAAGGAAAATTTACTTCACGAGTAATACAATGGAACTGTACGAAACAGTCCCTACCATTGCAAACAATTTAGACAAAAATTTCGTGGGAATTTTCAATCTTTCAACTGCTTTTATGCGGATAAGGAATGAAAAAAACAGACCGTTGTATAGAGATTAAGAATGCCTCGAACCTTGAGATTTATCAAACATTTTGACGTTTTTGACAGGAGGTTGACAGGTGGTTGAAACATTTAGTGTGAAGATATAAATTTTCAAAAATAAAAATATTTATGTCCGAAGATTTCTTTAAATATATTTCTATCATGGATATGCGGATTTTATTCCATCATAGCTTTCCTCACTGTATACTTGAATTCATTTGATAGAGGATGATCAATGAAAGTATTTTACTTTCTTTCACTATTTATTGAAAACGTGTATGAGAGATTGGATAATTGAACATTGCAGTAAAAGCATCTTATGCTTTTCGACAAATGTGAATCTGAAGAAACTCTTTTGAGAATGCCACCAAACTTTTAGTAAATCGGTCTTTTGTGTTTCGACGAAAGTCATTTTGCAGCTGATAGGCACTGAAAATTTTTCTTTCCTATACTCCAGGGTTGACTAAGGACTCTTCAAACTCAAAAATCCCCTCAGTAACGCCCCCTTTTAAAACTCTTTCGTTTATTTTTTCTTTCACTGTTATTTGTGAACTGCATTTTGATTACACTTTGTGAAAGTCTTCAGCGTACAATTTGGATTATTATACACTATTTTGATGATTATTTCTTTTATGCAAATGTTTATTCTCATCTTAATCCTTGAGCGTCAATATTGGTCGCCTTGGAGATGTATCTTTTCAGTTTAAGAAAACTTAATTGGTTTTCATCTCATATTCTTCATGGGTTGAAATAACTTTCGTAAATGTGAAACTTTAATAGTTTTGACATGCCTGAAATAGTAATGAAGGTTGAACATTTCATTGTCTCGACTAGATTTAGGACCAATTTCATAATCAACTTGAAGTATCCTTTAGAATCAAAAGTACATAAGAATGTGTTCTTCCAGTTGAGTTTCAGCAAAAAGAAGTCACATTCATACGTATTTTTGATTCTAAATGATACATTAAGTTGATTGTGAAATTGGTCCTTAATGAAATTTTTTTCGCTAAAACTTGATCATAAATACACTACTTGAGAACTTTTCTTTGTCAAATTACTATTTTCAACGCTTATCAGAGGCACACCTAGTAAACGTACTTGATGGAAATATTCAAATTTCAATTGACAAACAACATTGACTAACAGGATATCGTATGATTAAAATCAAACCGTTCATGGTAGTTCTTCATGAAGAAACCTAGTAAATTTCAAAACCCAGTATGATGAAAAACTTCTTGTAGAAGATATTTGATACTTTCAACTATCAACAACTGAAAGCTATCATTCATTAAGAAACCAAGACAATCGAAATAAAAAATAAGGTTCAACGCTCACCTGATATTTGGTATCCATCTTGAACAACCGACAGTCACTGAGAAAGTGTTTTGAAAGTGAAAGTCAACTACTATAGATTCATGCACGGTGCGAACTCAGGGTCCTTGGTGGAGGCATTTATAACAATTGTGTTTCAGCAAACGATTTGAGTTGGATGGAATAATTGATCTTAAGTGAAATTTGGATTTTCCTTACGGACTTTGATAATTTGATCACAGGAAAGACCCGGTAACTATTACATGATAAATTGGAAAGTATACATTAATTGGAACGATGCTGGACAAAGAATAATATACGAGACTCACTACTGGAATTTTGTTTAGAAATTAAGAAAAATTCAGAATCAGAATATTCTTTACTGTCAGAAGAAAAGTTATTCTTATAGACAAAGATATGTAAAATACAACAAACAATATAACAAATATAAAACATGCAACATATGCAACATATAAAATCTGTCATAAGAAGGATCGACTATGTGGAGTAATGATTGAAATTCATAGGATGAAGACTAAAACACCTCACAAAAATATTCCTCCAATTCATAATAGGCTTTTCAGCAAATGACTGTTTGAGACTCATTCTGAATTTTTTACTGTCAGTTATTTCCTTGATATACGTGGGTAGATGATTATAGAATAGAATAGAATAGAATAGAATAGAATAGAATAGAATAGAATAGAATAGAATAGAATAGAATAGAATAGAATAGAATAGAATAGAATAGAATAGAATAGAATAGAATAGAATAGAATAGAATAGAATAGAATAGAATAGAATAGAATAGAATAGAATAGAATAGAATAGAATAGAATAGAATAGAATAGAATAGAATAGAATAGAATAGAATAGAATAGAATAGAATAGAATAGAATAGAATAGAATAGAATAGAATAGAATAGAATAGAATAGAATAGAATAGAATAGAATAGAATAGAATAGAATAGAATAGAATAGAATAGAATAGAATAGAATAGAATAGAATAGAATAGAATAGAATAGAATAGAATAGAATAGAATAGAATAGAATAGAATAGAATAGAATAGAATAGAATAGAATAGAATAGAATAGAATAGAATAGAATAGAATAGAATAGAATAGAATAGAATAGAATAGAATAGAATAGAATAGAATAGAATAGAATAGAATAGAATAGAATAGAATAGAATAGAATAGAATAGAATAGAATAGAATAGAATAGAATAGAATAGAATAGAATAGAATAGAATAGAATAGAATAGAATAGAATAGAATAGAATAGAATAGAATAGAATAGAATATAATATAATATAATAGAATGGAATGGAATGGAATGGAATGGAACGGAACGGAACGGAACGGAACGGAACGGAACGGAACGGAACGGAACGGAACGGAACGGAACGGAACGGAACGGAACGGAACGGAACGGAACGGAACGGAACGGAACGGAACGGAACGGAACGGAACGGAACGGAACGGAACGGAACGGAACGGAACGGAACGGAACGGAACGGAACGGAACGGAACGGAACGGAACGGAACGGAACGGAACGGAACGGAACGGAACGGAACGGAACGGAACGGAACGGAACGGAACGGAACGGAACGGAACGGAACGGAACGGAACGGAACGGAACGGAACGGAACGGAACGGAACGGAACGGAACGGAACGGAACGGAACGGAACGGAACGGAACGGAACGGAACGGAACGGAACGGAACGGAACGGAACGGAACGGAACGGAACGGAACGGAACGGAACGGAACGGAACGGAACGGAACGGAACGGAACGGAACGGAACGGAACGGAACGGAACGGAACGGAACGGAACGGAACGGAACGGAACGGAACGGAACGGAACGGAACGGAACGGAACGGAACGGAACGGAACGGAACGGAACGGAACGGAACGGAACGGAACGGAACGGAACGGAACGGAACGGAACGGAACGGAACGGAACGGAACGGAACGGAACGGAACGGAACGGAACGGAACGGAACGGAACGGAACGGAACGGAACGGAACGGAACGGAACGGAACGGAACGGAACGGAATAGAATAGAATAGAATAGAATAGAATAGAATAGAATAGAATAGAATAGAATAGAATAGAATAGAATAGAACTTTATTAATTCATAATAACCACATACGAATATCCTGTTGACCTCGCTTGCATTTCCCCAAAGAATGATATGGCAGAGTAGACAATTGCATAGTACACCTGAATTAAGATAGATTCGTGAAGCTCATATCTCAATAGGGAATATGCATATTTTTTAAAATTTGTTTAATCAATTTTTTACTTCGTTACAACATGGTAAAAAATCTAAATACGGTTGAAAGTCTTGGAATTAATTTTTAAAATTAAATATAAAATATGATTGAATTTGACCTATTTGAACGCCTCCATTTTCGCGCGCTGTGGATGACGTCACATGGCGCGATCAGTGTTGTTCTTCTTCAGTGTCGTTCGTTGAGACGTACTCACATTGCTCTACTTGCTTGAAGTTGATATTTTATAAAAGAGTAAGACAAATGCAGTACAAGTGTTAGAGAGAGATGAACACATGTGAAAGTGATCTCGATCAACCAGAGCAGTCTTCAATGAACAAGCCTTTCTATAGTTATGGCCATTGACACTATTGACAGTTATTAATAAGGTTAGGGATTTGCAGTTTTAATCGCTATTACGATAATGGAAAATGCTAAAAAACCATTTTATAGGTATTGTCTAGTACCGGAATGCCAAAACACAAAATAAAGTAATTTTTTCTGTTCCAAGAGATGCGAAAATACGTAAACAATGGTGTAAGGTTATGAGATGGGACGAAGTATCTCCAATATCACATTTACATTGTTGTGAAGATCGTTTCAATGTGAGTATATTGTATTTCGTTAACATGATGTGAATTGATCAGAAGTAAGTTTTGTATGTCTAAATGTTTTGTATATCAAGCGGGAGATAACTCTGTTTATACCTGCCTCACCTAAATTACAAAAGGAAAACTATCATTTGATGAACTATTACCACTTATTAGTTCAGGTATTGTCGGATTGTGCTTTGACAAAACCACTTTCAGTCATTGCAATTTACAATTGTCTATAATCTATGAAAGACGACTAGCACAGTATGAATATCAACACAGATAAATTTCATAACGTGCCATGTGACGTCATTATTAGTTTCGACCAATGGTAAGGCGTTTCGCAAATTTGAATTCCGCGCGTTTATTATGCACATTTTAATTAAAGTTTTATGGATTTGAATACAAACTAAATGATACATTAATGGTTTAGGTGTAATGTCAAGACAATAAAGTATGTGTGGTAAAAAAATCAAGTAAATTTAAATCACCTGCATATTCCCTATTGAGTGATGGCAAAGTATGACTTGGAGAGTTCTTTTGATGTTAACTTGATATGGTCAGACCACGAAAGTGATCTATCAATCGTCACACCTAGGAACTTTGTGGAGTGGTGCATATGGGGAAATTCGTTGGCTAACTCCGTGTTTTTGTTGAAGAAAATGATTTTGGTTTTTCAAGAATTTAATATAAGTTTATTTGAGTTGCAGAAGGTTGTTATTTCATATATATCAAAGTAAAAACCGATCAACGTTTTGCATGTCTAACATATCTTGGTCAGCATACGAACAAAATATCCCGTTTCCTTCAGAAACGGAATATAAATGTTGCATTCAAAACCAACAATAACTTATATTCCTTTATTAACAACGCAAAGTCTGTACGGGATAAATTCAAGAAGTCGGGGGTTTACAAACTTGAGTGTGAGGATTGCAATGCATTATATATAGGCCAGACAGGCCGTAGTTTTAATCAAAGATTCGGTGAGCATTTGAGAAGTTACAGATTAAATAAACAGGACTCAAACTATGCCAACCACCTTATTGACAATAACCATAACTTCACACAAAACCCTGAAATTTTGCATATTCAACCTAAAGGTCAAAAATTAAACATATTAGAATCTATAGAAATCAAGAAACATTTACGTAACAATAGCAATTTAGTTCTCAATGACCAAATTGACCTGTACAATTCACCTATAATTAATTATCTCACTAGTAACTACTCAAATGCTCCCTAATCCAAGCTATATGTCATTAGGAAATTTCATACCTGCAATTGTCATTAGTGAAATTTCATGCATGTTATTTTAATATTTAAGAAGGTGATTTTGACGTTTCTTTAGTTGATAACTCGCTCAGATGATGACACCGTGTGTCGAAACAATTGTAAGCACGTTACAAGTATATATTTTTTGTGTAAATTGGAAGATTTTATTTCCTCTTTATTTATCGTTGTTATTTCTTCAGTTGCCAGTTCAATGCCATTAGTCATGTCTTCCATGGTAGACTCGGCTATGCCCAGAGTTGTATCATCAGCAAAATTGATGAGGTGAAATCGATTACTGATGTTCAATGGAAGATCATTAAGAAAAAGAAGGAAAATGAGTGGGCCTAGAATTGAGCCTTGGGCCACTCCTGTATTTATTGTAAATTGATCTGATTCTGACCCATTTAAGGTTACAAAGATTTTTCTGTTAGATAAAAATGATGTAATTAATTCCAGAACATTCCCCCTACTACCCATATTATACATTTTTGAGGCCATCTTCAATCCATTATTTATAACCGAGTCTTTGATTAAGGTAGTTGATGGTAAAGGTAATTTCATATGATTTTGTTGCCGAGTTATATGATCTGATGAATTATTTTCAAATTTAATTGTATTTTTGTGGATTAGACTGACTGATTCGTGAAGTGAGAGTGAGAATACCTTAACGTGCAAACAAAGGCCGACAAGATTCCCTAAATTTTGCTTTATACAAATATCTAACGGCTCTTTTCTTTAGAGTGAAGATTATTTTGAAAAATGTTTTGCTACAGATTCCTCAGAAAGCAATGCCATAGCTTAGATGTGATTCAATAAGGGCATAATATGCTGACTTGGTAGCAGTATATCCCAAATTGTTGGAAATAATTCGAATTGCATGGCATCCCAAAGCGAGCTTTTTGCTAAGATTTGAAATGTGTGTATCGAATTTCAATGTGGCATCCAAGACATTTAGTAGTTTCTTTACTTTTTATAGTATTATTGCCAAGTAATAGTAGAGGTAGCTTGCAACTGAGGCTAGTATATTCGTTTTAGATACATTGAATCATAGTAAATTTGAATCGAACCATTCTTTAATGCGGTCAATATCTCTAGAAATGGTTTGAAATAGGTTAGCCTCATTCTTATCATGCCATTGAATGGTAGTATCGTCGGCAAATAAAGTGAAACTACATGATATTTTCAAACTGGTCGTCATTAATATATAATAGGAAAAGCACAGGACCGAGTACCGAACCTTGGGGTACACCACATCAAATAGAATGGATTCGTGAGTAATGATTTGTTTTAACAATCTGATGGGGATTTGATAGGTATGACTCGAACCACTTCAAAGTAATACCCCTGAAGCCATTTTTTTTCGATTTGTTTAGTGAAAGACAAGTTGGGAAAAAATAATCGAATATAAAGACAGCTGCACATGGTTTTCCAGAAAATATTTCAACTTGGTTGAGTGGTCGAGTGAACAAAATGTTGAATCGGGTGTTCCACAAGATTCGGTTTTGGGTCCATCATTATTTGTGCTATTTGCTAATGACTTGCATGGATACATAAAAGATTGCCACTTAACTGTGTTTGCTTATGATACCAAGTTACAGTTTGATACATTTGTATCTTGGTGTGACGGTGTGACGGTAACAGACTCATCCTGAACCCTAAGAAGCCAGAGCTATGAAATTTTTCAACAGGAAAAATAATACACCAAAATAATAGTCTTCAGTGAGGAAATCAAATCACCATCACCATTGAACCATAATTTCCTTCAGTCCTGAGAGTTTCATCATTCTACCTTGATAATTACGGAAGTTACGGGGGTGCTTCCATGAAAAGTGAGACACACTGTGTACAGGTCAGTTTTCGAAGGACATCTGCAACCGTTTACTTGATGCCGGTGGTGATTGAATCTACAGCATTAAAACGTCATGGTGGCTGGAAATCCAATTCAGTGGAGGAAGGCTACATTGATAATTTGGTTCAGAATAAAATAAGCATTTCCAATACAACATTGAGCTCTATTCAGACTAGCAATAATGAAATATATGTAAACATTCCTTCCACTTCTAGATCAGTTGGACCTGGAATAAACTTTTCAAACTGCACAATAAATAATCTTAACATATTTTGGAAATCGGATTAATTACAATATTATATTCAATATAAATATAAACAGAATGTTTACAGTTTTCCTACATCCATGGTAATAGCCGAGGTAATACCATTAATTACATTTTTATAGAATTTTTTATAGAAATACAAGTAATTACTTTTAATGTGTAATGTGTACAAATATAAATATAATATTTACAGTTCTTCATTATTTATCGGGTGTAGAAAAAATAGTGTATGCAACTCTCATGAAATGGTTGTTAATACACTCGCATGAATCATACGAAACTTGCCTTCGGCTCGTGTGATAAACCATCATACATGATCGTTGCATAATATACTATTATTGAATACACAATCCGCAGACAACCATTTAGAGTTTGTGGATTCTTTCTGTTTATTTGATATACTATTTATGTATTTATTTTTTTATATCGCACAATTGAACATTATTATTACTGTTAGTTTTATTTCTTTTCTCTTCACCCCTTTCATTATTTATTCTGATGGCATTTTCCTGTGCTTGCACACATACTATATTATTTACTTTTTCCTGTCACCCCCAGAAGAATTTGATACATGATACTCTACGGCGAGTTCTACCAAAACGTGCTCAAGAGAAAAATTACAATTTTGTTTCCTGAGAACGACGAATAATAACGTTGAGCGACCCTAAAATGCCCTGTGATGAAAAGCCCTTCTACGAAAAATTGTGTATGTGCGAACGCTTTGAGAAGCGGAAAATATTGTAGGCACGTATGCAATAAGGCCTTTCTGAGATATAGCGCAAACATTGCAGGCAATATTATATCACTCAATTCCTTGTATTACTGAATTTTCGCCCGATTTCTAACGTTCAGTTTGAAAGAATGTAGCAGCCATATGAAGTGTAGTTATACACTGAAAAAAAATACGTTACATTATATCAGTGAACACCGTTTATTAACTCTCCGTACATTGGCACAATACATTTTTTATCGAACAAATATACGAGGATGTATTGATATATCTGAATAACTCGAACTTGAGAAACTAAACATAATAATGAATCAGTATATAAGAGACTTTGAACTTGAAAAATTAACAACATTTCCCTTAAATAACGCCCAAGAAACAAAAGAAGTACTACAAATCAATAACAATTTTCATAACTTCAAAATAATCCATAATAACATCTGCAGTATTGGAAAAAATTTAGATGAATTCAATATTTTCATTGAGGGACTTGATACTTCCTTTGACTGTATCGTATTAACAGAAACCAGAAAGATTCCAGATATTTCAATTTTCAATATTATAGGATACACAACGATCTATAACCAGGGCAATCTGAACCAAAATGATGGCGTTATTGTATATATTAAATCTGAATTGTACCAATCTCACACGCTCATTGAACTAAATGGTAGTATTTTGATTAAAGCAAAAATTAAAAGTAAAAACAAAAATTTCTGCGAGTGATGTAAACTCATTCTTGCATCAACTAAACAATATCTTAAGTGGAGAAAAAGAAAGTTGTCAATACAAATTATTTATCGGGGACATAAACATTGACCTGATGAATGATAGCGACGACTCAAAAAACTACCTAGATCTGATAAGCGAACATGGTTACCAGTCTGCAATAAATACCCCTACAAGAGTTCAAAAAAACTCAAAAACATGTTTAGACCATATTTTCATTCATGTTAAAAACAATAAATTGGAATCAATTTTGCCTATGACTGTAGCTACATCAATAACAGATCATTATACAACTATACTACAAATAGTACTGGAGATAAAACAAAAAACTGAAAAATTAAAGACTAAAGACTCATTTGAAATAATCAATGATAACAAACTACTGGACTTAGTACAGGAGATCAAGTGGGATGAACTTTTCGATCAAGAGCTAGAGTTAGAAACTTTTGCTGAAGAATTCATTGACACTTTGAACGGATGTGTACAGAGATCTAAAAAAATAATTAAAATAAGAAATACAGAACATAAAAGAAAGAAATGGATAAAAAAATCTCTGATCAAACTCGTTAATAAAAAAAATGATATGTACCGTAAGTGAAAAACTACGCCAACAAATATTTTACTAAAAAATGAGTATATGGAAATGAAATTAAAAGTTGTACGCACCATTAATCAGACAAATATTGATTATTATAGAAAACGCGTTGAGAAAGAACAAAATGATTCCAAAAAATTATGGCAAACAGTAAATGAAATCCTCAAAACCACAGAAAAAAAAGAAATATGTAGTATTAAAAAACAAAATGGTGATTTGACAAGCAATCCTAAAGAAATTGCAGAAATGTTTAACTCCTTTTTCGTTAATATTGGGAAAGACTTGGCACGAAAAATAAACAGGAAACCAAATTATAATCATAAAACAAATAAAACCGTAAATTCGTTATTTCTTGCATCAACAAATGAACGGGAAGTTATTAATACTATTCTTCAATTAAAAAATAAAAAGACTCCTGGATATGATGGTTTAAAAGCAGAAATTCTGAAGAAAATATCGATTCATATTAGTATGCCTCTAATATATATTATTAATCAATCTTTTGAGCTAGGAGTTTTTCCCTCTGTATTCAAGTTATCGATAGTCTCCCCTATTTACAAGAGCGGAGATAAAAATAATGTTGGTAACTATAGACCAATCTCTCTCATCACTTCTCTGAGTAAAGTATTCGAAAAAATCATCAAAATAAGGTTAAATAATTTTTTAAATAAATATAGCATATTGTCAAAATCACAGTACGGTTTCCAAGAAGGAAAATCCACTCAAGACGCAATACATGTATTAACTAACATCATATATGAAAGTATTGATAAAAGTGTTCCATCAGTAGGAGTTTTTTTAGACCTGTCAAAAGCTTTTGACACAGTTGATCATTCTATACTTCTTGATACACTAGACGACATTGGAATTAGAGGTACAGCCCACAATCTATTCAAACATTATTTATCCGAAAGGAAACAAATAGTGAGAATATCAAATGAAATGAGTTCAGAAGAAACTGTTAAATGCGGGGTACCCCAAGGTACAGTGTTAGGGCCTGTTTTATTTACTATTTACTTAAATAATTTATTCGAACAACAAAGGGATGGTGAAATCATCAGTTTCGCTGATGATACGGTCATAGTATACAAAGATGAAAATTGGTACGATCTTAAAATAAAAGCTGAAAACGATCTGGCCCACATCAAAGACTGGTTTGATAGTAGACTATTATCAATCAATTTTAGTAAAACCCACTATCTGCCATTCAGTAGCTTTGAGACCTCCCTTCCAAATTATAACCTGTCAATTGAAAACAACTTTTTTATAAAGCCTGTAGAAAAAAATGAAATATCTAGGAATTATTTTGGATCCTCATCTCCGATGGAACCATCATGTTGATTATTTGGTGAAAAAGTTACGATGTATCTTGTATAGGTTCAAGCAAGTGATTGGGCATCTTGATTTCAAACAAAAAGTGATGGTTTACCAGAGTTTAGTGGAGTCGCACTTGTCATATGGAATCATTGGAAGGGGAGGAGTTTCACGAACTTACCTCAACGCCCTTGAAATCTCCCAAAGGAGATTTCTCAGGCTGATACTTCAAAAAGATGCTAGATATTCAAGTGACTTACTTTACACTGAAACCAACACCCTAGATATTAGACAATTATATATTATACAAATAGCCACTAGGCAATATTCAAGCAAAAAAGATCTGAGAACATTAACACATTCATATAGCACAAGAAGAAAACATGATTTTGTTACACCTTTAATGAATAAGGCAATAGGACAAAGATGTTATAATTATTTATCACCCAAAGTATACAACTTTCTTCCTCACGATTTGAGTGCCCAATCTTCCATTTTTATATTCAAAAAACAATTGAAAAATTTTATACGAGCGACACCAAGGAAAGATCTCCATAAGATTATTGAAGCATAGCATAAAAATTTTAATTTCTATATATTTATGTTAGCAAGTGTGATATGTCTCTTGTGTGATTTCGATCTTTAAAGTTAATTGAAAAAAAAAAAAAAAAAATCAAAGGAAACTCTAATTCACATGTATCCTTACTAGTATTTAAGATTTATATCTTTATACATGTTTTATCTGTGTACACAATAATTTTAACTTTAAATTTATTTATACATATAGTGACTTGTTTATTTTACCACACAAAGGGTTTTACCCTCAGTGGAACTATGATTTATTCATCAGATTCTATTTTTTATATACAGGGCTATTCAAATTCGAGTCTATGCATGGGGATTTCGATAACGGTAAGAGATAGAGGGTTGGTTAAATGGGGGCAAAGTAGCGTATTTCAGAGGTTAATTATATGGATGAAAAAAATCTGACCTAGCTTCTTCACTTCTGGAGTTATACAGAAAAAATCGAAAATTTCGAAATTCTTCTTTTGCCTATATCTTTTTATTTTACGAAGATTTTTTTTAAATTTTGCCACTTTGCCATAGCAACTTTTTGTAGCCTTTCCAAATATCTGAATAAAAATTATATACAGGGTATCGTATAAATTGGGCCACCCTCAACTTTTAATTTTCAAATACGGACCTGTACTTTTTATTGCATTTTTTTGAATGCCAAGAGTCATGTTTCATATTGACATAGTATTTTCATCTGAATTACAGAGTGTTTTGGAAATATTGAACTATTACCAGTAAAATTTCAACATTTTTTTCATTCCATAACAACTCTAATTGAATAATATCAGAGAATGAGAGGTGAGTCAGACAAATTTGTTCTTTAAGAATAATCAATTTCAGAATTTTCAGATTATCTAGTCTCACTACTTGTTCGGAATAACAATAAAATAAAATCAACAATTCCTAGAGACATTTTTCTTTACCATAATGTAGCACTAGTAGAATAATTATTCATCCCCTTGTCGATTGACCTCAGTAGGTACGAAGAAGATCTGTTGTATGTAACTGTTTCTGCTGAGAACTCACAAACATAATCTGTCACAAACATAACATTGTATTTGATCATATACATAGCTTTTCATATTTTATAACTAATCACACAAGAACTTGTTTAATTATTATCAAGAATTGAAATAACAGCCATTATAAGTAATCATAATCAAAATAAATGTTCAAATTGACGACCTTCTCGTTCCAGACATTTACGGAGTCGTTTTTTTAAGTTATTATTTGCTCTGAAAATATCTCTTCGCCGTAGTGATGCGAAAGCGTTCATGATTTTAATTCTTAAATCTTCTATATTTTCAATTTCGTTTTGATATATTCTATTTTTTAGTGTACCCCATAAAAAAAGTCAAGTACACTGAGATCAGGGGATCTTGCAGGCCATCTTATAGGCCCATTATTTGCTATCCATCTGTCTTGAAATGTTTCTTGTAAAAATTGATTAATGTCTCTTGTGCAGTGTGGACGAGCTCCATCGTGTTGAAACCACAACCGATTTAAATTAGCAATGGGAATATCATCGAGATATTCACTGAAAGTTTGTCTGAGGAAGTCTAGATAACGTTCGCCATTGAGCGTCCCGGCATAGATGTACGGACCTAGAACTCGATCCTTCAAAATTCCAGCCCATACATTTAGACCAAACCGCACTTGAGGTCTCACTTCTCTAAAATTATGTTCATTGGTTTGTGACCAAACATGCTCGTTGTTCCTGTTGAAAACACCACAATTTGTGAAACGAGTTTCATCAGACCAAATAATACTATTCAAAAAGTTTCTGTCATCGCCCAATTTTTGCAACATCCAATTACAAAAATTTTGCCGTCTTTCGGCGTCTCCTGGATACAATTTATGAACAATTTTAACTTTATAGCATTTGAATCTGTTTTTTCTTAAAGTACGCCATACTGCAGTTTGCGACATATTCAATTCCTCAGCAATTTGTACTGTTGATTTTGATTGATTTGTATTGATCTGAAATATGGAGATGAGCCTAATTAACATTTTTTCAGTATTACCTACTTACCGCTTGAAGTATGTTTTCCTGTAACTCAATAGGAGTTTTGTTTCCATATTTTCTCCTTGGTTTTGTGAAAGATCCATATTCGCGAAGGTTTCTGTCCAAAAGTCTGAAATATGTGGGATGCGGCTGATGTCTTTCAGGGTACAGATCTAAATAATTTTCAGCGGAAAGATGAATGTTTCTATTATTTCTGTAGAAAACGTTAACCATATCTCTTTTCTGCTCTGTGGGGAAACCCATTTTCAGTACTAACAGATTTTTCATCAAATACCAACGATAATTTCCAAGAAACTGTCAAAATATTGACAAGTGAGGTGAACTAAATATTTATTTTCCAAAGCATACTATGAGAACTCAAATGGTTTAATCATGATTGTTGTATATAGCAAGAGAATGCCCATGAATTTGCTGAAAAATATAGGTAGTTCGAAAAGTGAGTAACAATAAAATATTTCCAAATTGGTGTCTGAAGTATGAAGATTGCCATTCGAAGATTTTTTTCCAATGATTATATGCACATACACGTACTAGGAAGAATAAGTTTTCACATTTTCGCACATTGATCATGGGTTGCGTGAACTGAAATGTGGATGAATTCTTGAAGAAGACAATCTTCGTCGAATAATGTTGATTTTCTTCCAAATCCTATGCATTCTATACCTTATTCTATGATATATTTTTTTTAATTACAGCTGGAATTAAAAAAAAATTTGAAATTTTACTGGTAATAGTTCAATATTTCCAAAACACTCTGTAATTCAGATGAAAATACTACGTCAATATGAAACATGACTCTTGGCATTCAAAAAAATGCAATAAAAAATACAGGTTGAGGGTGGCCCAATTTATACGATACCCTGTATATAATTCTTATTCAGATATTTGGAAAGGCTACAAAAAGTTGCTATGGCAAAGTGGCAAAATTTAAAAAAAATCTTCGTAAAATAAAAAGATATAGGCAAAAGAAGAATTTCGAAATTTTCGATTTTTCCTTTATAACTCCAGAACTGAAGAAGCTAGGTCAGATTTTTTTCATCCATATAATTAACCTCTGAAATACGCTACTTTGCCCCCATTTAACCAACCCTCTATCTCTTACCGTTATCGAAATCCCCATGCATAGACTCGAATTTGAATAGCCCTGTATAATTATAGACACTTTGTGTTTTGTGATTAAGATGTACTGTTTGTTGGCGATGAATAAATATTATTATATTATTATTATTATTATATCTAGTTAGCCTAGACCAGTTCCCTGCATAAACAAAATATTGCGTCACCATAGCAACGAACAATAACTTATTAGTGTCAGTGTAAAGTTTGACGTCAAAAAAGTAAACCAGAGTTACGCAATAAATTAAAAGAAAAAATATGTCCACCGAAATTGTGAAAATCGAAAAATTAATGTTTCGAACCATCATCAAGTACCTGTATTTAAAAGGGTTGAGAGGTAAGCAGATTTACGAAGATATGCTTAATACCCTTGGTGATCAATGTCCTTCGTATGCGACCGTGAAAAATTGGACTGCAAGCTTCAAAAAGGGTAAATTTTCGATCGGGAAGGCCAGTTTCTGTGTCAGTCCCCGAAAATATCGATGCAGTTCATGACATGATTTTAACAGACCGTCGAATTGGGCTAAAACGGATATCTGAAGCACTGAATATTTCATACAAACGCGTTCATCATAAAGTTTATGTCAATTTAGACATGAGAAAAATTGCTGCAAAATGGATCCCCAAATGTTTGAATGTTGACCAAAAGCGTGCAAGGGTAGTAGCATCGCGTTCGATTTGAAAACGATGTAGACTTCTTAAACCGAATTGTTACTATGGATGAGACTTGGGTACATTTCTACGATCCAGAAACAAAGCAACAATCGATGGAATGGCGACACTCCGGTTCTCCAAGACCTAAGAAGTTTCGTGTCCAAAAATCTGCTGGAAAAGTTCTTGCTTCAGTTTTTTGGGATTGCCATGGAGTAGTCATGATTGATTTTTTGGATAACGGTAGAACAATAACTGGAGATTACTAGTCGACATTACTGACCACTCTACGGGAAAAAATTAAAGAGAAAAGACGCGGAAAGCTATCCAAAGGTGTTTTGTTTTTGCAGGACAACGCCCCTGCGCACAAATCTCATGTTGCCATGCAAAAAATTCGTGATTTAGGGTTTGAATTACTAGAACACCCCCCTTATTCACCAGATTTGGCTCCGTCCGACTATCATCTCTTTCCTCGACTGAAAAAAAGTTCAAAAGGTCGTAAATTTTCTTCCAATGAGGAGGTAATAAAAGCTATGGAGGTCTGGTTTGCAGAGCAAGAAGAAACATTTTTTTTGAAAGGTCTAGAGACGTTGCAGGTTCGGTGTAATAAATGTATCCAATTAAGAGGAGAATATGTTGAGTAATAAAATATTTTGACATTGAAATTTTGTTTGGTTCTATAGTATAGTAATATATTTTCGTATAAGTATTAATTGATACAATGAATTCGAGTTTATTGAATTAAATGATGATCGTTGCTCAGACCTATGAAATGGTATCGATGCACAATGGAAAAGTTCATTGAGGTGAAGAAAATGGCAATCTGATGAAACAATGTGACATTCTTCGTTACATCAACAATTCATTATCTCAGTTATCAATTGACTCTTTTACCCTAAAAAGCTTCCCAAATAACATTCTGAAAAGTCCACTAATTTATCACTTCGAAAATATAATTGTCAATATCAACACCATATAAGAGGGATGCCTTTATGATCCTATACAGGGTGTATCTAAATAACACCGAAAAAATTAAAGGAGTGATTCTGTGATGAAAATTAATGTGAGTATTTGGTATACATTTTTTTGAAAAAACCTTCCCCGGAAAAGTTACACCCCTTCGAAAATTAAAAAAAATGGTTTTTCTTTTTTATTTTCCCTGTATATCAAGCTAAAGACACGAAACTTGGTAAACATTATCTGTCAATGAGAGTACACTTTTTGAAATTTTTTCAACCCTGAAGTATGCTTAGAAGGGGTTGATTATTTCAACCCCTAAGATATTTTTTCTTACAACTTTTTTTTAGATGAAAATTTTTTCTTTAAAAATGTATGACTGAAAAGCCCAATTCATTGACTAACTTTTTTAACTCTACAAGTTTTTTTCGAAAACTTAGGCATTTATGAGAAAAAAATAAATAAGCTCATGTAAAATAGCATTTTATTAAACAACAGCCAACCAAATTATGATTATGATTATGAGACTTCTACAACTAAAAATAAAAGTGAACAAACAATGAACAAAAACCTGTCGAATATCGACAATACAATTATAATAAATGTTGAAAATGACCGCCTTCAGCTTCAATACAAGCATCTACCCTTTTCCTCATAGAATTGCGTATACGATGAAATATTCCTGGAGAATTTCTTATAGTTTCACACCCTGCTACAATGCGGTTTCGCAGATCATCGATATTTTCAACTGGGTTTGTGTATATCAAAGATTTCAGATATCCCCATATGCAAAAATCCAAAGGATTAAGGTCAGGGGAGCGGGCTGGCCAGTTTACAGGTCCTCCTCGACCTATCCATTGATTGGCATACACCTCATCCAGGTGAGTTCTTGCACGTTAACTAAAATGAGCTGGTGCACCATCGTGCATAAACCATGAATGTTGCCTAATTTGAATGGGAACCTCTTCAAGAAGAACAGGTAATTCTTCAAGGAGATGACAATATGCTTCACCATTTAATCGTAGCGGAAGAAAATGGGGACCAATTAAATGATTATCAATAATTCCGAGCCACCCGTTTAATGAAAATTGATAATGATGATTTCCTTCAAAAAAGCCATGAGGATTTTCGTCAGCCCAAAGGTAATTGTTGTGAAAATTTCTAATAGTCTCTTGAGAAACTCGCCTCGTCAGTAAATAAAATATTACCTAAGAACTGTGGTGCTTGGCCCATCATATTAATAAGCCACTGACAAAAAAAAAACACGGGGTAAAAAATCTCGAATCATTAACGCCTGCACCCGTTGAAGATGATAGGGATACAACATTTGTTCTTTTAAAATTCTAAAAACAACGGAATGGCTTACATGTAGGACACGAGCTATTCTCCTGGTACTAGTTTCTGGGAATTCTTCAATTGAATTAAGTACGGCTTCTTCTACAGCGTAACTTTTCCGGGGAGGGTTTTTTCAAAAAATTTTATACCAAACACTCACATTAATTTTCATCACAGAATCACCCCTTCAATTTTTTCGGTGTTATTTAGATACACCCTGTATATGCCACCCGAATTCATTGTAATTTTATTCTCTCTATTCTATTCCTTGACAACGAGTACAGAGTACGCAGGAGAATTAGGTAGGGTATAATTGAAACTGTCCTTACACTACTGTCCTGTTTCCTGCTTGATGATCTAATAGGTGGTTTCTGCTAGGCTCACTATTTTCTTGATCGAGAAATCCACTTTCTGTATTGGGAAATGGGAGTTGGGCAGGAAATGAATGAAAGATTGTACTTTTCCAACTATACAAATCTTTTTCACTGGAGGCATGTTACAAAAGCAGATTTTTGTGTATGCTGGCTGTAGATTGGGTTTATTTGTTTGAGGTATGAGCCCAAACCGTTAAGATTCAGAGAGTTGGAGTTGAAATTTAATTTTATTTTGAGTAACTTTTGCAAAAAATGAATTTGATGAACGTTTTTTTGCGGTAAGAAATCAAAATATGGTATTAAAATTTATGTATCACTTAGAGGGCGCTGCATACGCTGACATTATTTATTTTAATTTGCGCTAACTTTTTTGACTTTGAACTTTTGAGATTTTTTATATTCAAATCTTATTTCTTCACCTTTTTCAAGTAAAAATTGTATACTGGCTCAACAACGTTAAAGGCAACCGTTTTTGAGGAATTTGGAATTTACTGCATCGATGCAGGTTATGCGCAAGATGAAGTTGCTCAGAACTTTACACAAAAACTGAGTATCTCGCTCAAGTAAACAACTTTTTTTGTACGAAATAGAATTGAAAAATAATTCCCTCTCGAAATGAGAGTAAGAATAGTATATTCTGTAACAAGGTTAGAATGAAAATTCGATGCGAGTGGAAAGTTCCGAGCGCGAGCCGAAGGCGAGTGTGAGGAACCACGATCATCACGAATTTTCATTCTAACCGAGTAGCAGACTATACTTTCTCTACGATCAAAGATAGGAAACGTGACAGCATTAATTTTGACACTTACTCAAATTTTGCCACTACAACGACAATCAACTGCGTCAAGGCTAATGTTATTATTGCTAACCAGTGTGAGAATATTATTCTATCACAAGAGAGAGAATGTAAATACATTTAAATTGCATGGAGGCAGAGGTGATGCAGAATAATTCTTCAATTTCAAGAGAGAGAATTCCAGCATTCTGTAATCAAATTTGATTTCAGAATTGGTAAATTCTGTGATGATCGTGGAGAAAGTATTTACCCATCTCACTCACCTGTAAACTTTGCCTTGTGACACCAAGCAATTTTATGATGTAAAATAAGATCATGTATTTATTTCCATACTTATGATCACTAGAAACGATTATTATTATACAACCGTTGGTGTGAATACAATTCAAGAAAAAAGAAACTCGCGTCGAGTGTGATTGTGACGTAGTTTCGGTGTTTGGGTAGTTTATTTTTCCTTGAATTACAAAGTCAACTTCAACACCCTCTATCTCTGAAAAGAAATATTTGCGGAAACATGTTCATATGAACTTATGATCATAAAATTGGTTAAAGATTTACCGTTAAAAGTTTGTACAAGTACTCAATAAACACCCTGTATAAAACATGCAAAGTTCACACAATTCCAAAGATTCAAAGATCCAAACACCAGTATTCTCAATAATATTTCACAAACCAAATTCTGGAGTTTTGCAGCTTCTCAATGCATCTCGTACGGAGATGTCATCCACATGAGCTTTGCTCAGACCGAGCCCAATCCGAAATGTCGAGCGCATTGGTCCTCCAGCTTCCCGACGAGATTTGGTTCAGTTGTCGTTCGATTCTCTCCCGAGTCGTGGGGATCGCGGACCAAATTGAAAAGATTCGCGTGCGGCTCAGTTTGACGTGAAAGAAGGAAGACTTTTTCAGTTTAAGTTGGTGATGTGATTAATGAAATTATTGAACATTGAAAAATAATAATAATAAGTATATAAAGAATAATAGCAGGTGTCAGAATATAGTAATTGAAGAATAGGAATTCAATGAATAGGTTTATGGTAGACTACGGAGTTCTTAATATTTGAGTAAAAGGAGATTTTCATAATATCTGAAACGCTAGGCTTGAAATTGGAGATGATACATCCTTATAGACTTGATTTGAAGAATAAGCTTGAGCTTAAGCCTTTGTTATAAACTATGTATACTTCCAATTTTCAAAAGTCGATGCGTTATTGCAATTCTCATTTTTATGATGCTGACACTCGGATACATTATTCATTTGGAGGTGATTATCTAATTGAGTCGGTCCAAAAAATCAATCATGATCTGAATTATTTGTACAATACTTCTGATGACCATTCATTAAAAATAAATCTAATCAAGTCATGTGCACTACTTTTCAGCAAAGATACTTCTCGTCAATTTATACTGAATACTTTTAAATTGCAAATTGGCAATGAAAAAATTCCATTCTTTGAACATGGAAAAAATCTTGGACTCACAATCGATAGTAAACTCAAATTCGAGCAGCGCATCTCAAAAAAATTGCAATTAGCTTATTGTACTTTGAAAATGATTTTTACTCACCAAAATTTTGGAACCATATGGGAAACTTTTTTATTATTTGTTCCTCAGAAAATTTCATTCTTCATAAAAGTTAGTGCATTCAATTAAACTATATCGCATATCGGTTATTGTCAGTGGCGTGCGGCTAAGCGGGAAACGCACGATATTCTAAGATCACTTTAGAGAAAGGATCCTGGCTTTATTTCATTATCTTTCCATTACTGTTCTTTCAACTCATATTCAAGATTTTGTTAGATCAGGTATTTGCTTTGACAGATAATTTATGCTAATTCAGTTTACTCAAAAATTATTGTGGATAATTTCCATTAAAAATTGAGGCCAACTCTTTAGTTAGTTATCAAAATCAGTAATTGGTAGACTAAACTGGATAACTGTGAATATCATTCAATTGCATACAACTTTTTGCAACAAAATTTTTCGATATCTTGCATATTAATGTCACTTTACTCTATAGTGAATTTATAATATCTTCCTTTTCCCGCTTAACCACACGCCAATGGCAATAACCGATATGCGCGCCCTCAGTCTAATTAAATGCACTTACTTTTATGAAGAATGATATCTTCTGAGAAACTATTGATAAAAAAAATAAGGCGCAGTCACAGGATTTCTCACAAATTGATTGAATGCCATTGGCTTGATATGATTAGCCGCTGGAAATTACAATTTGCTTGCTTCTGCTTCAAATTATTTAAATTCAAGTGTTCTCCTGACTTACACGAAAAATTAAGTTATAAATAATTATTTTACAGTTTTTTCTTCTACATAAGCGATATAATAGTGAAAAAGCTGACTATACTTCAATTTTTTATTTCCGATTTGACTCCAAATGCTTTTGAACGCATCTTTAATTCTATTAGGTATGCAGACTAATTAGATACGTCATGAGGGTAAAAAACCTCCTACCTACGAAATGTTTGTCTCTATTCTCTTCTCTTTCTCTTCCCCTTACTGCCCTCTTTCTATAGCTCTTTTTCTCTCTGTTTCATTATAATATAAATGTATGTTTAAATTTCACTGGTGGTATTATTAAAAATTGCTGGCTTTGTTGGCAGAACAGACTAGAGTTCTTTCCTCTGGCTTCTGAACCTTACTGCCATTTATATACCTACCTACTACTACTACTACTACTACTGCCTTGTTATTTGTCATATAATTTTTTGTATTCATATGTGGGTATACAATAAACGTATTTATTATTATTATATAAAATGATTCACGAAATATTTATTCCATGCTTTATGCTAAGACGATATACTTATACTTTTATCAAGCAATTTTATTTATATTTTGGTGTTTTGGCATCGACTGCTAGGGTCATTAGCCATGTGTTCTGGGTTGGCCTTGTTACTAACTCCATACGCCACCTTAGGAGCAGCACTGTTAATCATTAACGCAACAGTGAATCGTGGAGGATTATTCCCAGCCGACACGAGCCTCAATCATTAAGACTTTCACATCTGAAAATAAAAAAAGCTCGCCCCGGCTGGGAACCGAACCTGGAACCTTTCGGTTACCAAATTCAAGTTCAAAATTCAAAAAGGATTTATTGGATTAAATAATATAAAATATAAGCACGGTCTACAAACATATAAATATATAAAACAGTAAAAATTATCGCTATACCACAGGGTATGGGGTAATGGAGGGAACTCAAACTGCTTGGAGTGATGGGTCGAAATTCTGCCCGTCTGGAGTATCCAGGGGCGGGGCAGACCACCTCACACTGCCCGAGGGCAGCCCACCTCACACTGCCCCAGGGCAGCCTCACGATGTTATGTGGGTTTTTACATCTATAGCCGGTTTAGTCGTAGTAGTAGCATATGTCAACCTATCTCCTCATAGTTATATAGGCCTTGTTGTTGAATTGTGTGTGAGACATCAGACTACTAGTGTCATTTCTAATGGGATTTTCTTGAATTCCCGGAAAAGCGACGAAAAAACCGGGTTTACTACATTACCTTGTATCATGGATACTTACTGTTCCTCTGGTCTATCTTGGAAAAGATCCAATGCCTGGTAAATGAACCCACCGTGTTTCCAACGGATGTTGTGCTGGGCCCTGATTGCTGTCATGTTCCTGGTCAAAGGACTTCCAAGTATAAAGTACCTGTAGAACTTTTCTGACAGGTCTTTCACGTATTCTTCGAAAGTTGTGATGTTGGCTAGGTCACGTAGTGCGTCTAGCCGAATGTACCTGTCACTATTGGTGACGATACGGAGTATTTTGTTTTGTATCCTCTCCAGTCTCAACATTTGAGTTTTGGGGAGGCTGCAAAACACTGGGCAGGCATAGGCCATCGCTGGTCTGATGACCTGTTTGTACAGTAGGAGCTTACTCTCCATTGCCAGCCTGGAATTCCTTGCTATCAGCGGATAGGTCCGCTTTACTGCAGCTGCAGCTCGCTGAATAGCCAAGCTGACATGTTTATGGAGAGTAAGCCGCCTGTCTAGCTTTACTCCCAAGTACCTCAAGAAGTCGGACTCATCAATCCAATTATCCAGAACCCTAAATCCCTCAAAGATCTTCACATCAGTGCGTTTCTTTGTGAAATTTATCAGCTCTGTCTTATCTGGATTCAGCACTATCTTGTTTTTTGCCAGATACGGTACGACCAGCCAATTTAAATGAGTTCTAACGCAGGCTGAGGCGGTACTACTCCAGGCCGAATGGGCGTAAATCGCCGTGTCGTCCGCGTAGATCGCCGTGTTCGTGTTAGCAAACATCGGGAAGTCGTACGTAAATAACGAATACAAGAGTGGAGACAAGCTCGACCCCTGAGGTACTCCTGCTCCGGCCATCCTCGCTACGGAGCTAGTTTCGTTAACCCTCACCTTGAAAGTCCTGTTGGCCAGGTACGAATCAAGAATCTTTACCATGTATTCAGGCATGCCTGCCCGTAACATTTTCATGACGAACCCTCCTATCCAGACGGTATCGAATGCATTTTGGATGTCCAGCAGGACCATAACTGTGTTGAGGCCACGCTGAAAGCCCCCCCTCACCTCGTGAACTATCCGGGCAACCTGAGAAGACGTGGAGTGTCCTCTCCGGAACCCGAACTGCTCATCCGGGATGAGGTTGAGTCTTTCCTCGAGGTCAACAAATCTCTTGAGAAGAATTATATCCACCACCTTGGCGATAGCACTAAGCAGCGAAATGGGACGGTAGCTTCCGAACCTCGAGTCAGGTTTGCCCTGTTTTAGAATCGGGATGAACTCAGCTTGCTTTAGGCACTGAGGGTAGTGCTGTCATTTGATAATACCGTTTATGATGTAAATAAACTGTACGAAAGACTTCCTCGGAAGATTTCGCAACAGAATTGCATCAATTTTGTCTATACCTGGAGCCTTATTTCTAGGTAGCCTTTTTATAACTTCCTGTACCACCTCAAAGCTGGTCATCAGCCTTGAGAAGGTTCTGCTGTTTATATTGATGCAAGGTGCATCTCTAAAATGTTTGGCTTCCCTAGAAATTCGCTCTTGTTCTGGGGTGACGTCAGCTGATGCTTGGATACTCTCCAAAAATTTCCGCTTTCCTTGGTTCGGTCATTGCCTGTGTTTGACCGTCCCCCACGGCCGGAATGTCTCTGCTCCTCTTTTGGAGTCGCCTGGACATCCGCCAGGCGCTCAAACACTGCGCTAATCCCCACCCAAAAGCGATTTTATTATAAATTATTTAGATCAGGCTATTTGATTATACATATCCATTACCTATTTTTACAGTATGAGGCCTGTTTGGTGTTAATTGAATTGAATCTCAAATGCCAGGTGGAGAATCGTCAGCTACCGATAAACATTTGATCTCATAATTAGTGTCCAAGTTCCAAGATAATATATTGTTCAGAAAGTTGCTAAGGACATTTTCAGTAATAATATCCCGACAAAATGCATTATTTGTCAAGGCCAGGAGTTGTACACAAAAGTAAACTAAATTTTTTAAAGGTTTTTTTTTATCACATAAAAAGGATTGCTGAAATGGTTTTCGCTTACTCTGTCACAATCGATACCTAACTGGGAAATAAGTATTGAGTGTGTTGTAGCGAATTTCTGTAATCAAATGATTTCCTATTTTTACTGTTAATTTTTGCAATCTTAATATTTCCGAAACGGTTAAAGATGGTAGACCAGGATACCACGTCTATTTTCAAAAATGATTGAAAACAGGCTGAATCTTCCTGAGTAGCTTCATTTTGCCGAGACGCCCAACTTTTTCCTCTACGAAAATTCTCGATAGTGGTAGCTAATAAAATGCGCAGGCGTCCATTTGGTGAGTGCAAAAAAGTCATTGGCAACAGTTAGTTTTTCAGTTGAACCTCGAGATGATTCGATAAAGTACTCGAAAAAACTTTTGTTCTACAAAATGGATGGTAGCACTGACACTCCCACTCCCAACATGTACCAATGACGTGGTCATAAGAAATCATTAAGTTGATGATGGAATCTAATGAACTAAACGTTGCATTGAAAATTGTTTCATATCATATTATAACAGATACGAAACATTATTGAAAGTTCCCCTGACTTTTTCTTATATCATTCGAAATGGAGGCGGTAGAGCCATGAAACGAAATTAATTCGACAATTTTAGTTTTTGGCGAATATCCCAAAAATAAACATTGATATTTAAGATCTGAAAAAAGATTATTATTGCTTCCCAAAATAGAAAACTTTTGCCAGATTAAACCGACCTTGTAGGTTTCTCCGTTTCCGAGATAGCAATAGTATGTCATCAGCTATCAGCTATCAGCTATCAGATATCAGCTATCAGCTATCAGCTAACAGCTATCAGCTATCAGCTATCAGCTATCAGCTATCAGCTATCAGCTATCAGCTATCAGCTATCAGCTATCAGCTATCAGCTATCAGCTATCAGCTATCAGCTATCAGCTATCAGCTATCAGCTATCAGCTATCAGCTATCAGCTATCAGCTATCAGCTATCAGCTATCAGCTATCAGCTATCAGCTATCAGCTATCAGCTATCAGCTATCAGCTATCAGCTATCAGCTATCAGCTATCAGCTATCAGCTATCAGCTATCAGCTATCAGCTATCAGCTATCAGCTATCAGCTATCAGCTATCAGCTATCAGCTATCAGCTATCAGCTATCAGCTATCAGCTATCAGCTATCAGCTATCAGCTATCAGCTATCAGCTATCAGCTATCAGCTATCAGCTATCAGCTATCAGCTATCAGCTATCAGCTATCAGCTATCAGCTATCAGCTATCAGCTATCAGCTATCAGCTATCAGCTATCAGCTATCAGCTATCAGCTATCAGCTATCAGCTATCAGCTATCAGCTATCAGCTATCAGCTATCAGCTATCAGCTATCAGCTATCAGCTATCAGCTATCAGCTATCAGCTATCAGCTATCAGTATATATGATGTTGAACCCCTTATTACTTCAAACACCCCATATTGTTGTTAAAAATTGATTTTTTCTGAAATCGTTCAAGAATGCCCACTTTCTCGGAGCAACGTCAGGCCCCAAAATACGCTAATCTAGTATTTTAGTCCGTTGCTAAGCAACGAACTTTCCCGAACCGTTTTCGGACTTAAACGGTACGGGAATAGCAATTTACGTAACAAGGAAAATACTGTTTTTTTGGAAGAGTAGACCAAATTCTAGGACGAGCGTTAGCGAGTCCTGGAAGTCTACGAGTCCAAAAAAACTGTTTTTGGACGTGTTTCGTACACTATTTTTTCGGCAATCATGTAGAATAACAAATCAATGAGACGCATTTAGTCTAAGAGACGAAGAGAGGTCGACTTTCACCCATCTGTTAACCGGATGAAACGATTCCAAATTTGAATATTTCGAACATTTCAGTTCTTATTTGTATTATATATTGAAATTCGAACAGAAGATAGGTACCAACAGAAACATTCTAATTCTTATTTATATTAATATTTGTATTAAAATTCGGGCACTTTCCGGCCTAGTCCGGGAAGTACGTACTTCCCGGACTAGGCCGGGAAGTGCTACTATCCCAAAGAAAAAGTGTCCGGGAAGTGAACACTTCCCGGATGGTTGCCGAAAAAGTACTTTCCCGTATCGAAAACGATACGGGAACATTTTTGCCGGCTTGTTTACATTTTAGACAGTTATTGAATTCACGCAAACAATATGTAGAATTCCTTAGTTTTTGATAATGCTGATTGCGATTTCAGAAAAAATAGTATGTGTACCTCGTAGTAAAAGCACATTCCCTGACTTCAATGCTTGTTGGCCTCGGCTTAACGCCTCGGCCAACAATTTACATTGTCGTACGGGAATGTATTGCTTTTACTACTAGATACACAATATACTATTTCCGTTAACCAAGGATCAACGAATTCTTACTTTTTACGTGCTATTCAACTTTCTCGGGCCATCAGAGAAATATTTGCAGTCGCTAGGCTTCGAACCCACGACCAGCGACCAAAGTGGATAAAAGATCGGTACTTTAACCACTTGGACACTTGGCCGCCTTAAAGTATAATATCTTCTTTCGAACTGGACTTTATGAGGCCTCTGGAGAAACCATACATCTTATTTTACCGCAGAGCAGATTTTCACAATTCGTCTGACCTCTTTGAAAGTTTTCAATTGTAAATTTCAGCTCTTCAGGCGATGTGGTGTTGTAGGTTTTTTCGGGTTTCCCCTTCATCTTTGAAAGCGAATGCGCCATTATTTAACCTGCCCCGGAGGGCGGATTGGTTATTTCAATGTTTTCACCTTGTTATTGCTATTTTCAATATGTTTATGAAAATTATGAACGCTAAACAAAATTTCCCCCTGGTCTATGGGTATAGACATTGCACATGATAGTTTGAGTCACTGACTGAACTCCGTCTTGAATGAAGACACTTCATTATTATTACGTATCTAAAATTGTCTGAAGAATCCAAAAATTGAATAAAATACAGGGTGATGCATTTGAAAAAGGAAGTTGGTATTGGCTGGTATTGGTTGGTGAAGTTTTTGTTGAAAAAAATGCGCTACTAAAAATACCAATCGACATATCCGAGCGATTTTTCGAACACGCCTCTGTTTATTTACTATAGAAATTATTCCATTTGGCTAATACACACTTTAGTAATGATGAAAACAAATTAAAGATCCATCACTTTGAATTTTCAATTGTTTCAGTTCATCAGAGAACTCAGTGAAGTCACTTTTATAATGCAGAAATTTCACAAAAAGTTTTGAAATTTCTCTCCTGCTACTTCCTGCTGAATTTTACATTAGAAATAACCACCCCTCCATTATATCAAGTGGATATAATCACCCAAAACGCTTGCGATAAAATGTCCATCCGTTCATATCTAAGCAGAATCCGATGTTACAGTCTGGCGCTTCCAAACTGTCGAATGAAATTATACTACACTCTAATGTTCAGCGGTTAGGGAACTGTTTGAACGATCCATATATCGGGAATCTGTGTTAGTTCCGCAGTGATTTCAGTATAAAGGCTAGTATTTACATATATTATTACTATTGGTTCAATTCCCAAACTTCATTCTCTGATTAGTTTTGATAATGACTGTTTGACTTTAATCAATTTGAAATGAGTTAATAATAATGATAGTGATGAGTTTTGGTTCCCAAGAAGAGGAAAATCTTGCAATTTCCGGAAAACATCGTGAGAGCTGAGGTGAAGTAGGTAGAAAGGGTTCTTTTTGAATTTCTGTAGGCTGTATGTCTCAGAGAACTCCTCCCTAAGCAGTGAGTCCCAAAACTTTGCCGTTCGTTGGAAAAACAACCCATGGGGAAGAGATGTTCGGCATGTTTCCAAAGTCACGACAGGATGTGTAGACCGAGCTCAACGGACCAGTATCGCCTATATAGTCCATGAAAATATGTATGAAACAAAGACAGATCACGAACACTTCTGTGGTGTTCCAGAGAGATGTGAACTAAATTATATTGGTGATGGTGATGAATGGGGGATGCAAGCGTCAGCGACTAGGCCCCAGTGGGCCCTTTTTGCAATCCCCGGCATCTTCACTCATCCCATGGCGGATACCTGCTCGAACCTTTTCGAAATTCTTACGAAAGTCGAAATGTCTTTCCATTGCAATGAGTGCAATTCCTTCTCCTTAATAGTGGCAGCTCCGAAGACGTTTTATCTGAGCCTGCCATGAATACCACATTCGCAGAGAAAGCGGAAGGAGTCCTCCTCTTCCCCACATTCCGCGCATAGTGGGTCTGCCTCAACTCTGATGATAGCCAGGTGCCTCCTGAAGCCGTAGTGGCCGGTTAGAACTCCAACCAAGAGTCTGAGTTCTTTGTGGCTTAGCTTCAGTATCTTGGCCGTCCTTGCCCTGTCGTGTCCCGATATCATCTGTTTTGACTGCCTGCAGCCGTCTATCCCTTTCATCTCTTTTCCTAATGTATCAACTGCTCACTCATTCAGTACCGTTGTTACCTGTCTCCTTGTTATGCCGAGTGCGGGTTTGGGCCCGTAGTGGGTTGCCCGGCTCCTTGCTTGGCTAGCTGGTCCACCTGCTCTTTTCCTTCAGTCCAGGCATGTCCTGTGACCCACATTAGCGTTTTTTCCTTTTCAGTCACAAGACTCTTCAGGGCATCTCTGCACTTCCAAATCAGTTTTGATCTGGTTCTGGTTGCATTCAGAGCTCTGACGGGGGCCTGACTGTCCGAGCAAACATATACATGTCTCTCTGGGCCGGACCTCACCTCTTCCATTCTAGTTGCCTCCAGGATGGCATACACCTCTGCTTGGAAAACTGTTGTTGGATAACCTAGCGCATAGGCTCTTTTCTCTCCGTTTTTCAAGTAAACTCCTGCTCCAGCTCGTCCCTCCTCCAGTTTGGATCCGTCTGTAAAACAGAGCAGGCTTTCTTGGAGAAATAACATCCCTTCCTCTTCTCACTCTCTCCTGTCTGGAATCTCTAGCTCTTTTCCACATAATTTCATCCTTTGCCTGTATCACTGTGATAGCGGTTAGTGGGATTTCTTTCTCCGCTATTACAGTACTACTGAGTCCCGCATTCTCAGATAGGACGCCATCGCTTCCTTCTTTATACAAGTTGAGAGCGACGGCAGATCCAGCAGGGCGTCTAGGGCTGCCGAGAGGGTAGTCTTTATCGCGCCGATTATTCCTCTACAATCACTAGCTAGCTTGTAAGAGCAGCATCATTGACGAGACGAATTACCTTTTTTTGCCATATTTTTTGAGAGTCGGTCTTGGTAATGAAGCCCACATGGCTTTCCCATGAAAGGGTACTGCTGAAGGTGATACCGATCATCAAAATGGAGGATTTTATTGGTATGCATCCTCCTGACATATTCGTGTTTGTGATTCTTAAGTGAGTGGATGATGATGCAATCTATATAGACGAGGCTTTGGCTCATTCTGGATTCAAAGTATTATGTTTTCCATCGCCCTCTGAAATGTTGCTGGTGTGTTCTTCTGACCGAATGGCATTCGTATATATACGAATGATTATTCCCAATCGTGATGGAATTATTTGAGATGTATTTGGTATCCATCACTATTTAATGAGTCAGAAGGTAGGATTATGGTGGTGAAATATTGGCATATGCCAAGTTGATCCAGAAGATCAGATTAGTCCAGTTGGAGAGGGTCAAGAGAACAAGTAATTAGCAATCTACCAATTTTTTTTTTCAAGAATTAGTTCAAAGTATATTGGTTCATATAAGAAAAGGTTCACTAGCCAATCGATTTGTTAAAGTCAAAAATGTTTCGAAAAATATTTTTATTTTCAAATTCATAGAATATTTTGGGTTGGGACGAATATAATGAAAAAGGTAGTCTTCTAGAAAAAGTTTTTTTCTAACAAAAATATATTCTATACTTTTTTTGTCAGAGTTATAGTTTTTCCGCAAAAGAATCATTCAGGAACTCATGCATAATTCGCACGGGATGCCTGGTCAGCCGCGTGAGGACATATTTTTTACAAATTGTGAAAGGCTTTCGCGGCCATCGTTGAATGAATGATGGTTTTTCGGGTTTTTAGGCCGACGTTTATTTAAAGAAAAACTCGACGTTTCGCCAACACGAGTGGTTGGCATTTTCAAGAGAAATGTTTACAGTTTCGATCACTGAACAAGTAGTGTTCAGTGATCGAAACTGTAAACATTTCTCTTGAAAATGCCAACCACTCGTGTTGGCGAAACGTCGAGTTTTTCTCTAAATAAACGTCGGCCTAAAAACCCGAAAAACCACATATTTTTTAAATTGGAATTTCAAATAATCTATTTTCAAGTAAGAAATCTGAACTATCTAATGGTATACGCGTTTTTCTCTATACAATGTTTTATTAAAAACTAAAAATAAACTATACCATTAGAAAGTTCAGATTTCTTACTTGAAATAGAGTATTTGAAATTCCCATTTGAGATCTCGTAACTACGTATGAGATTATTATGTAATAGGCCCGGTTCTAAATAATAGGTCCTCACGCGGCTGACTAGGCGTAGTATGCGTAATTATTTTTTTCGGCAACCATCCGGGAAGTCTTCACTTCCCGGACACTTTTTATTTGGGAAACTATCACTGCCCGGCCTAGTCCGGGAAGTAGGTACTTCCCGGACTAGGCCCGGAAGTGCTCGAATTTTAATACAAATATTAATATAAATAAGAATTATAATGTTGCTGTTGGTACCTATCTTCTGTTCGAATTTCAATATATAATACAAATAAGAACTGAAATGTTCGAAATATTCAAATTTGGAATCGTTTCATCCGGTTAACATATGGGTGAAAGTCGAACTCTCTTCGTCTCATAAACTAAATGCGTCTCATTGATTTGTTATTCTACATGATTGCCGAAAAAATAGTGTACGCAACACGTGCGAAAACAGTTTTTTTGGACTACTCGTCCAAAAAAACAGGACTTGTTACTTAAATTACTGCTTTGCGGACAAACTTTAACTCTAACAAAAAAAGTGAAGAAAACCTTTTTGATAAAAAAAAACTTTCGCTTCAAGACAGTATTTATTTTCTATTTCATCCATCCCAGCCCAAAATATTCTAGGATTTTGAAAATAAAAATATTTTTCGAAATTTATTTTTACTTTAGGAAATCGATTGCCTAGTGAACTTTTTCTCATATTAACCAATATACTCTAAACTGATTATTGAAAAACAAATCAGCGAGATTGCATATGACTTGTGCTTACAGTGTAAAATTTACTCCACCAATTGGGCTATATCATGGGTACCGGAAAAGATCTCGGCGTCCAAGCAGGCTTTACATAGTTGGAAAAGGCAATGAATGAATATGTTTTTCATCCACTGCAGAAATGACGGAGGCCAAACAAAAGTGACAAGAGAGGTATAGATTTCCATACGCCCTAGGTGTTTATTGATTGAACCCATGTGCGAATGAAAGAAATATATTCATGGAGATGAGTATATCAATAGAAAAGTGTATCCTAGCATGACTGTTATGAAAGCCCTCCATTCATGCAGATTTTCTTCCAAAATAGTCCTAGGAGCACAGCGACCTAGAGGCACAGAATAGGGTAAAACTTTTCTGGTTACCAAGTCACAGGGGCATCCAGGAGGATGAGGGCGCAGATGCAAGAGCGGGGGCTGCAGCAAGTCTCATCGGACCGAAACCAGCCTGCAGAATCCCGTTTTGGGACATTAAGCATGAGACAAAGACATGGGTTAAGAACCATCACCAATCCTTTTGCTACCTTTTGAGGAAGAAGAAACAGTCCCACACATGATGATCGAATGCGAAGCCCTGGCATGCATGATAATGGATATCTTTGGACGCGGCAGTGAAGAAGGTTTAATTCCACTGGGAAACCTCTACAAGAGTTCATCAGAACATCTGGAGTACTAACGAGATGGATCTGAAAAGTTTTCCTTAGAACTACCTGTACTCTGGCCTATAGCCAGTCACGTCGAGCATTATAATCATAATAATAAAACGCCGATGAATGGGTCACAAGTCTGAATGCAACTTTGTTGGAATTTGTCAAATTTTGAAACTTGTAATGATGCTAAGGGCACCAAAACAAGTTCACCAACAGTTCAACTGAGTTCAGCTGCTAAGGAACTGACATTTCAGTTGCTAACCCTAGCAACTGTAGCGAGTTTACTCAACCTCTTTTTGAACTTTCTTTGTACAACCGCCCTAAGAGATAATTTTAGAATAACTATACCCTTATTCTTGAAGATGAAGGATATAAATTTGCACTCCAGTTAACGATGTCCTTGCCAAACATAACTCCAAGGTCCAGAATTTCTTTTGTTCCTAGAGGGCATATACTTTTTTGGACTCCTATTCTTTTATTCTTATGACTTTAGAAGTTCATGCTTGCTAGAAGATGCTGAAAGAATAATCCTACTTTCATTCATATCACCCGTCTCGTCTCACACATTTTCAATAATCATCCCATTCCTTCAATCATTTGTGAAAGCGCTTTCCTGTTGGAAAGATATGATTTGTGAATAAATAACTCATAAAATGGAATATTTTTATTACAGTAAAACTCCATTCCTTATATGAAATGCTCTTTAATATACCTCGCCGAATTGAAATGTTTAATGATTTATGTGCACATTTTATTTCGATATCGAAATTGGAAATCACCCAATGAATGCAATGAAAAATTTATCGAATATTTTGACACCTCTATTATTCTGTTAATTACCATTTCACCTATTACTAACGAACAATAAATATTGAAATGATTTGTGATTTTTTTCCATATTTTGTGGCCAAAGTTTGACTAGTGAATGTACGCTAAACGTGGCTTGAAAATCCAGTAGGTAGTCAAGTTGTACTCTGAAGTGAAGTGTATTTTTTCAAAATGTTCCTCATGGTGCGGATGAGGATATGGCTGTATCTAATTATCAAGCATATTTTACTCGTTCATTCTACTGGAGTTAAAGGTGAGTTTTTCGGTTATAATTGCATGAGTGCATAAAAAATACTGATTATTTAATTCATGATGAAATAGACCAATCAGAAACCACCATTTTTCGAATCTATTTTGATTAAATTTTTGTCCTTCATATTGATTTTTCGTTGTGTCGTTTTTCAGGGATTCTTACAATTACAAGAAAACAGTAATTTCTTAATCGTTTGAATGACCTAATATTGATTTTCATCAGTGAAAACTCCATTTTCGATAGGATTTCTAGACAAATATTCTTACAATGAACGGGTAACGCTTCCCCTCATCTCCCGGTCTCTCCTACTACTCGACCGCTTTTGCGGGCTCGGCCGTTTTCAGTCATGGTCGCAAGCATTTTTCGTTCTCCTCAAAAATATAGCGTCTAGCTTCATAGAGCTTGATAGAGAAAAAAAATTCACATATTACCTATTTTTACTGTATTTACAGCTTTCAAACTGTCGAACGGACCTTCCTATTGATGAAAAACGAGCATTGCCAATACTGCAAATCGTAATAACGTTCTCATTATTCATCGGAAATCAAATCAGAAAAAGCAATGTCTAGGATTTCATTGTGACTTTCATCTCTTTGAATTTGGTTCAAGTATATTTTTCTGAATCTTTACTAGTACCTAAAATGTTTTGATAGATCAAGGTCTTTTTTGCAATGACTGAAATTTTAAATCTTTCGTTGAGTTCTACTTTGAATACAATAATAACATAACGTAAAGTACTCACTTGGAAATTTTCTTCACAATAACATTTATAATTTTCAATTGAGAATGTTTCTCTTCAAAACATGAATCCCTTCCACGAGAGGTTATCTTGTACGATGGAAAATAGCGACTAAATTCCAACTTTCAGTCGCAGATGATTCCACAACTGACTTTATGAACATCCTGTTCATATTTTCAATGAAATCAACATTTATAATATTTCCGCTTTTTACACAGGGTTTCACTGCTCCGAAACACATTTTACGACGCGCTTCATCTTCATGTGCATAAAAAAATTGTTTATTAGAATTTTCTCTGGTGTTCAGACTGGTGTTCTGGTGTTTCACGTGCATATCCCATTTTAAATTTCTGTCAATTTCCACCCCCAAATACTTCATATAATCTGATTCTTCGATGTCAATCTGAGGGTTTTTGTATTTAGATATTTTGGTTTTGTTACAGCGGAATGGGATGAATCGTGTTTTCTCAAAGTTCACAGTGAGAAACCATTTAAGTGTTCTCAGATCTCTCTCAGCCAACTGTTGAACACTATCCCATGTATCGTTATCGTACACAATACTGGGGCCAGAACAGTGCCTTGCGGAACTCTATATTCAATTATACTTTTGTCGCTCATATATTCGTCAATTTGAACAATTTAGATTCAGTTGCTCAAGTAAGATTTCATTTTGTCAGATCGAGAAACACACCAAGTGCAGCACGGTTCTGGTCCAACTTTTTATTAAGTTATTTAGTAGGTATGTAATTGCATCTTCTGTTGGTATATCCTGGTTAAAGCCAAATTGCTTATCAGAAATTATGTCGTTTTACCCTAAAAATTGAATAATTCGTTTTTGATAATTTTTTCAATGATTTTTAACAGGTTTGAGACTGGGGATATTGGACGATAGTTTGTTATGGGTGTGCAATTTCCTTTTTTGAAAATTGGCTTGATAATTCCTAGCACAGTGGTCATTTCATTTAGTCCGAGGCTATCTTCAGAATATTTGCAGTGATGTTGTCTATTTCAGGAGATTTTTTGGTTTCAGCTCGTTTATAACACCTTCTACTTCCGTTTCATCAGTCAGTAAAAAAAATGTGTTTTTTATAATACTTCTTTTAATGACAGATGGTACTGGCCTAGATATATTTTCGGCAAGCTTTCTTCCAATTTCAGTGAAATATTTGTCAAAGACATTGGCAATTTTTTTTAAATTATTAATGATGGGGCTATTAAGGGCGATTTCCTTGATTGGAGTATAATCTGGTTTTTTATTTGTGTATTGATTTACAGTACACTAAAGTAGTTTTGAGTCGTTCCGATTTTTGCTGAGTTGATTACCTTGTTGAATTTATTTTCACAGGATTTGTATTCACGTTATGATAACACATTAGTTGGATCATACTGATATCTTTTATAAAGTTTGTTTTGTGTTTATACTGACCTGACTGATATTAACCATGGTTGCATTTTTACTTTTTTAAAATTCAATACAATGGTGTCAGTCGCGTACTTAGTGGCATTTTGTATATTTTTTCATTAGGTAGTCTATGATGGTGTATGAATCTGTAGAATTGTATATATCATCCCAAGTTTTATGCTCCAGAGTATTCCTTAGTTTTATATGATTAAGTTTTGTGATTTTATTGATTTTAGGTTTTCTGCGATTTTTTCTTGGGCTATCCAGGAATAGATAGTGATCAGTTATATCCGTTTTATATACGAATGATTTATTTGAACGAAGTCTCTTTCTATTCCTAAGATGACCGTTAGTTTTGCCGTATGAGTTGAGTTTGCTTTATTTCTTAAAACAACAAACTGTCCATTATTTATACAGTGAGCACGTAAAGGTTGGAACAAATTCGTTAAACGCTTTATATGACCACTAGGGAAAATAAGCTCAGACACGTCGATTTTCTTTTCCAGTTGTGCATTTTTTGGTATACTCAGATTTTTGATGACGTCATCGCTGTTCGAGTTATGACGTCATTATATATTTTTTTAAATGGCATTACCCTATTTTATTAATTCTTTCAAAAAGAACGCATTTTTCTGTGTACGGGTGTCATATTTTTTTTTATGTTAGATGACCGTATGTTCGAGAAATAAATGATATTTCATTCATAATAATGTAATATTAGGTCTGTTAACGTAAACTTTTGTATTGAGTTATCCCCACAAAAACAAATTCGAGTGGGATTAGATCAGGAGATCTAGCTGGCCACTCGAAAAATCCTCGCCTGCGATTGAAATCCGGAGTATGAGGGAATGTTCCTCAAGTACATCGGTATCGATAGGCGAGCGACCTCATACCTTGTTGCGAAGCAAGTGCGATGTGATTTGCCTAGATGCCAATCCCGACATCTGGTATTTGCTCGAAGTGTGCAACCGACCACCCGGTTTGGGGCTGTAGGTTTTTCCGGGTTTTCCTGCAGCTGAAAAGTGAATACGTCACCAAAAATCAGAATGTCGCCCCGGAGCGCCACGGCAAAACATATTAATAGCCGTCCTCAACCCGCAGACGAGGATATTTAGAGTGACCAGCTAGATCTCATGATCTAACCCTGCTAGATTTTATTTTGTGGAGATACCATACTTCGAAAGTTTACGTTAACAGACCTAATATTACATTATTATGAATGTACATTTTTTCCGATTTTGCCGGGCCTAAAGCTTCATAGACGTATTTCCATCGTTTCGTGCGGAAGAAGTTACCCAAGAGGTCGTTTTCAGATGGAAATAAGTGCGGATTGGGGAAATGAGATAAACTTTTCGTAACACCTGAAATAAAAGGGTTTCGAGGGGATGGTTATCTGGAAATCTAATTATCTGTTCAAACATTGTTCCATCAGAAAGTTGGGCGGCGCCGAAGTTTTAATGAAAATAACGGTCTTTAAACTTCCTCAGAAACAAAAGAGTCTGTTATTCTTTTTGTACGTTTCGTACAATAACACAAAAAGTTAGGCTGAATCATCTTTTTCATCAGAATTATATATTCTTTCAGAGTATCTAGCAGAATTTCACGTAAACTTCCAACTTACCTTGAAATTATGGACACTGGCTTTCAGATTTATGTACCATTGTCACTGGATTCTGAAATAGCTTCCATGATTATATTCTGGGGTAATACCACGTGTGTTCGCAATTCTATCAGGGGTAATACCACGAGTGCTCACAATACTATCGATAATAATTCTGTCAGAAATCAACGAGATCAAATTGCAAAGCAATTTGATCGAGTTTAAGATTTCTGACAGAATTATCGATAGTATTGTGAGCATGAGTAGTATTTATTTAGATAATTTCACGAACCAACAAAGTAAAAAAAAGTTCCATTGTCGTGAATTCTTCAATAGTTATAGGTAATGCCTGATAGACATGAAGTTTGTCAGACTGACATTCATATTAGTAGCAAGATGATATTAGGATTGTTCGGGTTCTTTAATTGAAAACTGTTGGGAACCTGCGCAGAACTATCGACGCAATGACAAAAATTGGGAACGATTCAGAACTATTTCTAATTTAATAAAAACCAAAACGTACTCGTGTGAAGAGTGTGGCGGAACCTATTGGTGTAGTGGTGAACTGATATTACAACTGACATTAAATTTGTCATCTGTTTTCTGACTTCTACTGATGTGTTCCGTGGCTTTGTTTACTTTTAGATTTTCGGCGCACACCTTTGAAACCCAAAATTAGTAACATAGTAAACTTGCTTAAAACGAAATACTTTTCTATTATGATGTCCGGTAAGAACTGAAATATGTGAAAATAATGAATCTGACTCAATATGCATACCACAAGAAAACTAAAATAATTTTCTTTGGAGCAATCCTAGCATGTCCGGTTTCAATATTAGTATAAAACTCAGATCCCTCATGGGTATGAGAAAGAGATTCTAGTATACTTCTATCAACCCTAGCAAAAAAAGAACAATGATTCAAGAGAATAACATTTATTTAAATCTACCTAAAATGTTCTTTGAAATCTTTGTCAGTAAGCAGGTGTATAGTATTCTCAAAATAGTCCTCATTTTTAATGTGAGGAGTTTGCAATTCTTGAAAAATAACCCCCACTTCTTCATCCCCAGATGACGAACTCGATGACGAGCTTTACAATAGAAATACATTCATGATCACTAATTACAAATCAACAAATAATAGGAATATTTCTGTAATAAACACTATTCGGAACTTATTTTTATAACCTCAAATGGCTCAATGATATTATTGACAATGACAAATCACAAAATACGCATGTGTCAAATATCGATTCCAAATAGTTCAAGCTTGACCGCAGGGACTAGTGAGAACGGTTCGAATCGGTTCGGGATCGAATTCAAATTAAACCAAAACAAGCCATAGCGAAATCCTGAACCGTTCGCGTCGAACTCGAACGCGAATTCCAAAAGACGCATGCTCCAAACGGTTCCGAATCGAATAAAATGAGAACCCGAACAGACTTAAAATATTCTCCGTTGTTGTTTGGATACGTGGTTGCCATGACAAATTGATATTACCGGTTCGAAAGGAAGGAACTGCGTATTATCGAGGCACACGTCCCTTGTTGGTCATAATATTGGAGGGTTTCATACGGCGAGTGAAATTATCAACAAAATATAGCGGGCAAAGCTTGATATCCAGAAAATTATTACCAAATTATATGACAATATTTTCACTATGTTATTATACTGTACAACCTCAACCAATTCTTGAGAGAATATGACAGAATACTTTCTTATCTCATGAGATACCTCAAGAAAATATTTTTCTCGTCTGTTATATGAAGTGAAGATGTTGTTTTGATGTATACGTGCCGATTCAATAAATAAAAGTAAACACAAACTCGCTGTGAAAAAGCGGAAAAGTTGTCATATATGCCTCTTTGTAAGATATTTTCATGATCGAAGCACGGAATATTGCCAATTATTCCACTTCAAGCAGTTCTATTGAAATCGATTCGATTAGTAAGTATTATTCTGAACTTTTCTTTGTTATAATAGGAGTGTGCGGTTTCATTATTGATTCGACATCTAGACTCCATTGGGATCATGAAAGTGTTATTGTTTTCTTTAAAACAATGTTTGCAACATACAGCGTGTTTTACTATAAGTGAAGACCATTCATCATTTCATAACGGGTCAGCGGATTTTAGGGATATAACGACAAAACTGAGACAGGTCCTGATTTTCAATTAGAAAGTGTTTCTTTCCAAAATTCAAGAATAGAAAGGGGGTGGTTAAACAAAATTTCCGGTAAATGTCTAGGACGAAACAGTCCCCTTATTAGATGACCTCCACGCTTACCTGACCTAACACCAGTTGGTTACTTTCTTTGGACTACCCTCAAAGAAAAAGTTTATTGAGATCGGCCCAAAAATGGGAAGGATTTGAAAGAAAAAATGCGTTACGTGTGTAGATCTATTATGCAGGAAGTACTACGAAAAGTCACAAACAACTGTAGGAAGAGTCTGGAAAACTGTATTGCTGCACAGGGTGGTGTAATTGAAATCGGTAAAATTTAAAATTGTTAATTTTTGTTCAATACTCATCAGTTAATATCTCGAAAACGAATCGACATCAGTCTCCAATTTTCTTTGTTGTTCGATGGTCAGTGGACAATTACCTTCCAAATCACATACCATATGGTACCATTTGAAATTCAAGGGGTCACAGCACCTAGGGATGAATTGTATTTCGGGTAGTATCATCGCAAATGATATCACCCTCGAAAATGTAGTGTGTTTTTTATAATCCGGTTCTGTCAAACTTAAGAGATTTTGTTTGTTTTCAATGGCCCACTCTGTATAATTGTATTCTCGACAGATGGCTAGGCATAGTCTAGCGAAGAATTCCAATAAAATTACTTATTTTATGTCAAAATTCAAGGGTTTGCTGTAAAATTTTGTTTGGTAATCGGTTCATATAACAAATTGAAATAAATATTGAACTAGTTTCATGTTTTCTGATTTTTGTCTCCGTGATTGACTCTTTAGTCGCTCCAGTCAAATGAAATTTATTATCATCTACTTCTTTTCCAGATCAGACCATGGCGCAACCAAATAATGCAGTCAGATTTCCTACAAAATCACCTCAATTTTCTGGTACAATCGAAAATGTTACAGTAGCACTAGGAAGAGAAGCAGTGTTGAGCTGCACTGTTTCGGAGTTGGGATCCTACAAGGTGAGTTCAAAAGTATATATGAATAAACATATTTTTGAGAGAAGGTTAGCTCGACTGGATAGTTAGGAAAAGACAGAGGGAATTTTCAGGTATTTTCTCTTTATCGGAAACACTGATGTGAAAGAAGAAAATGACAATTACAATCAGCTATGAAAAAACTGATTTCAAATACTTATGAAGAGTGAGGTTGTTATAAGAAGCCATTAAACAATCACACTTTTCCTTATAAAATTGAACATACTCAAAATATTGTTTGTGAGGACAGAAAGCACATGATATTTTTTAAAGTTATTATTTAAAATTGGAATTTGTGAATTTATCCCACCATGAGAATTGAAGTTCACATGTCGAATACAAAATGAAAAATAAATGACGATTGACAGTTTTGATATTTGGCATTAGTCCACTTATTGGAGAAATTCTGTGTTACCAACTGCCAAAGTGATACAAACTGAATAAAAAACAAAGGACCTCTCACGGTTCTCTCACGGAAGTCTTCGAGAGACTTGTGTGAGCTAGGGATGACGTAGCCCTTACCTTTTAACGTGTGATGCCATGCGTAATGTAGATTATAATGTCCTGATCAAATGTCTCAATGGGCACAACGAGATCTAATGAACAGTTTTTGAGATACCGGGTGTCAAACATGCAGAGGCAGGATTGTTACTTACCATCAGAAAGTCAATAATATGGCGATTATTTTATTACATAAAGTTGAGGATGATGATTGTGATCATAATATTGTCGACACGAATTGAAATGAAATATTCTCAGACTCCTTATACAGGGTTATTATTAATTACATATTTTTAAGGTAATTCTTTGAACAAAATCAGTCGAACGCAAAAGGTCGTTGACTTACAGAATATGTATAAATATCATTTACAGGGTCCCTCAAAATTTTCTTTTTTAGTTGTATTTTTTATGACCATATGCATACAAATTAAACATATAGTAGAAAATTAAATATAATGTGATCAATATTTGGTGGCTCTTGTCTATTTGTTGCATCTTGTATGGATCCAATAGTCAACGGCATGATGATGCAGCTATCACATGGGAGATTACTGCATTAAAAATATTTTTTACTTGTTCATACTATATCCGTTAAGACATTGTTGTTACGATTATATACGAATTCTATTGGTTGATGGCTTGCATACCACATAAAGGATACGACATTAGCTTTATGTGGAAAGTATCGACACTTCTGAGCACCAGATTTACAAGTGGAGTAATATCGTTCTAGGGCATTTTCTTTTTCATTTGGCATTTATATGTGTATAAACATTCAAATTCATTTTTGCTAAAACTACTCTCGTGCTATATTCACGTCAGATTTTTTGCTACATCTTTGTAAGAATTAGAATATTTCTCATCTTATGATCAGTTAATATTGTTATCCAATAATTATCACCTAATGGAAGGTTCTGAAATATATCCTTGCCTACCTTAATGGTATGCAGATGATTTGATCATCTCCTGTGATTCACGAATTATTAGGCATTCTGAGCATTTGCTACATCATATTCTTGTAGCAATACTCGTCCCAGTTCTGATATTCCAAGCCTTTTAGGTGATGTAACAATGTCAATATTAATATTTTAAACTTCAAGAGTTTGTTTCAGATAATTGCCAAAATTCTAAATCAGCAAAGTGTACAGGCGGGTGTTGTGGTATGATAAATATTTTTTATTTGTAATCCGTATACACACTTAATTTAAATATATTGAGTATGGAGGTGAATATGTTATCATTATTTGACTCAACTCTTTTTTGATAATTTTTATTATAGCTGATAATAAAGCCGGTCGTCACATTTAATGAATCACCCTGTATATTATCAATATTTCGCGGGTATCCAGTCTTAAAATTCCATACCCTGTGCAAAATATGAAAATATAAACCGCACGGTGTTACTACATACGATTAAATCAAAGTATAAAAAAACGCTATTCCGTTGAAATAGAGTTTCATCACAGCTGATACTAATAATTGTTAGGACGAGCGGTGCCTTTTTCAATATTTTATAGGAGCGTTTATATAGGAACACATCAGGAAAAGTATGCATTTACTTACCTATCAAATCTCATCTCCGGCAACCATATCAGGAAGCTGCTACCATCTTTGCACACACACTAGTTTTAATTATTTAAGTTACTTTATTTATTATTATTTTCAACACTTTTCTGGATTTCAATCTATTCAAATATTTAACAAATTGTTAATCAATAATATCTGGGCCGAAGGCCCAGGTGAAAGATCCAATTCAACTGAATAAAACAAAGAAATCGGCCAAAAACATTTATTATGCCGAAAGAAAAAAAATAGAACGCCGGAATAACTAAGATGTTTTAAATTTAGTTATTAAATCAAACCCAATTAGAAACCAGTGAATTGAATGAAATATCATGACATTTACGTTTTTAAACTACTTAAAAGTTATTATTCTTACTAAAGTATTAAACTGATATTTTGAAACAGATCATTTACCAGAAAAGGTCACGTTGCTAACAAACATCTAACACTCTCAAGATTTAAAACAGGACTGCCGTTTAGAAGCATAAAATATATGTCCTTCAAGTTAGCTTGGGTTTCGAAATCTCCATTGTTTAGGCAGTAAATATAAGGGTTGTTCGAAAATTAAATAGTGAATTGAATTTATTTTTCAGTTTCTTCTACAATCGGCTTATGCATTAAATATTTTATAACTCAGATATTCCGACGTTACGAGAAAAAAAACATAATGCAAATTTGTCGCATTATGAAAAAAACTCTTTATATCTAAACAATTGATCTTATTTCTACTTATTCTGTCATGGATCTTTCTGTAACACTCGGTTATGGTTTGAATCAATTCTATTAACGGAAATATGACGTTGAATTCATAATGAAAACTGATTATTGGACACAAAATATTTGGTTCGAATTTATAAATACCCCTCGTAAAACTCTCGAAACTGTGTTGGAACGATTTTTATACCACCATATGGGCGAAGGTTTTGGTGCCCTTCTCGGTATCGTAAACTGAATGCTGAATTTAATGGCTTCCGGATGTAGATTCAATGGTTGTCCTCTTCGAGAACTTTTAATGAATTTCAAGATTACGTTTTGTTACAAAAGACACCCTGTATAATAGTATCCTCAGATTACTCAATATCAAAATCAAATATTAACTTATTCTGCAAGTCTACGAGCTTTTGCGTTTGACTGATTTTGTTCGAAGAATTACATAAACATTATGTAATTATTAATAATCCTGTATAAGGAGTCTTCAAACTTTTCATTATAACTCGTGTCGACAATATTATGATTGCAATCCTTAACTTTTTGTGACAAGATAATCGCCATATTATTGAATTTCTAAATGTAAGTAACAACCCTGCCTCTGCATAATTGACACCCTGTATCTCAGAAACTGTCCATTAGATCTCGTTGTGCTCATAGAGACATTTGATCAGAACATCATACTACATTATACTGAATTTTCAGCACATTTTCCATAAGAACCGTGCGGGGTCCTTTTGTAGACAAAAGAAACCTTCTGGAAATGAGGAAATATTTAATTTTTAATATTGAGGAAATTGATTTTATTTATTCAGATGTGGAAGATGTGTAGATGACATTAAGTCTCTCTATATCTTTCTTTGAATTGATAAATGAAGAGTCTTTGAAAATGTTAGTCATTTCTAGGAACAATCTTTTATGGATAATATTCAATATTCTCACCGCATCATAACACAAATTGTGTTTCTCCACGATCATCACAGAATTTGCCAATTCCGAAATCAAATTTGATTACAGAATGCTGGAATTCTCTCTCTTGAGATTGAAGAAATATTCTGCAACACCTATGCCCCCATGCAATTTAAATGTATTTAGTTACATTCTCTCTCTTGTGATAGAATAATATTCTCACACTGGTTAGCAATAATAACATTAACCTTGGCGCAGTTGATTGTCATCGTAGTGGCAAAATTTGAGTAAGTGTCAAAATTATTGCTGTCACGTTTCCTATCTTTGATCGTGGAGAAAATATAGTCTGCTACTCGGTTAGAATGAAAATTCGTGATGCTCGTGGTTCCTCACGCTCGCCTTCGGCTCGTGCTCGAAACTTTCCACTCGCATCGAATTTTCATTCTAAGCTTGTTACAGAATATACTATTATACTCGATGGTGTGTTTGGCAAGAGTGCAACATTTTCAGTTATTTCTGATATTACTTTTGTGTGAAGTCATTCGGTCTTTGAGAAACCTGTCTGTCTGTCCCACGTATTTCCTACTACAATACAACAAGATATGGAATGAACTACATTTGACATATGTGTTGATTTATCATTGTCTTTGAGTTTGAAGAAAAATTTTGATTAATAACGTAATTCTGAAGGATAGTTTCATGTTTGAAAGTTGTTTAAAAATGTTTTTGAGGTGAATTGATAAATAAGTTGAGTATGAGATAGGGTAGCTGCATGCTACCCTACCCTACCTGTTGTCCACTTGTGAATCATTGGTTGACAACCCGCTGAGAATTGGGATGTGAATAAGCTTTTTTGGATAAACACTGTTTGAATAATTGTGATACCTTTTTTATTACTATTTTGTATCATTATTAGATGGCGGGGCTAGCCACTGGCTGAAATGCAGGTAGTTCTGTATAGAACCTTTCTGCACCCCGTTATCAGGTCTATCTTGTGAGTACTCAGGATCTCTTAATGAACTCCTGGAGATTTCTCACAAGGTTTTCCTGCGGGATGATATCTTCTGCATTGCAGTGTCCGAAGATATCGCAGAGCATCGCATTCAAACATTATGTGGGAGGATGTTTCGTCCTCATCACAAAATCTGCATTGTGTGGACTCTTGATGTATCCCCAACCTTTTTTAACTTTTTTAACATTGAGGAGTGAGAGGTTTTGGTCGCTCAATTTTACATGGCTAGAACCAAGTTTCCGTATTTTCTGGTGGAAACGTATTTTCTCGTGGAAAGATTCATAATTTAGGAATCTTCCTCGGAAACCAGGTTTCGTGTATAGGGGGATTGTCCTTTCTTCTGACCAGTTTGGTTACTGAGAATGGGACACTGTGGTTGCTGACGTCTTTTTTCGATAGTGAATTGTAAAATTTGGTCATGAGTGTTGAAGACTAGAAGTGTTTCTTTTCCATCTTAAGACATACTGAGAATTATATCATCGACTCCTTTTGTGAGAAAAGGAATTTATTTAAACATGAGACAACTAAATAGGCCATCACAATAAATAATCAAAGCAATATTATTATCATATTATCTTGAATTTTTGCGGCAAAACACTGTACATTTTAACATTTGTATGACGCTGAATACAAAATATTTTTGGAAAATGCAGTTTTGTACTGAGGCTGAATGGTCTGAGTGGATTTGTATCTGATATTTTTTTACGGTACATACGCGAAGCAACTGACATAATTAGAATAAATAATAAAAGAAATAGTAAAATAAAACCATGGATTACGGTTGGTTTAATCAACTCAATCCAAACCAGAGACTATCTGAAACGAAAACTTTTAAATGAACACACCCCTGATCACGAAATAAAATATAAAGAATATAGAAATAAACTGAACAACTTGATTAAGAAAACTAAAAACGAATATTATAAGAACAAACTCAACGAGACAAATGGTAATTGTAAACAAACGTGGACAATAATTAACGATATTTCTAATACCACATCTCACAAAAACACTATAGAAAATACAACTATCATTAAGGAAAACGGTGATTATATAACAAACAATAATGAGAAAGCTGATGTGTTCAATGAATTCTTCATAAACATAGGAATAGATATGGCCAACAAAATCGAAAAAAATGACCTTCCCAATAACTTTTTGAAAGAATCCACAGTAGCACACACATTATTTCTAGAACCCACCAATGAAAGCGAAATAATCTTACTTATTTCTAAACTTAAAAACAATTGTACACCAGGACCAGACAACATATCATCAAAACTTATTAAAATCATTCATGACCCAATATTGAAACCACTTGTTCATATAATTAACCTGTGTTACAAAAACGGAAATATTCCACACCAGTGGAAAGACTCAAGAGTAACTCCTGTATATAAAAATGGCAAACGTAATGTCGTTAGTAATTATCGACCAATTTCTGTTATAAACAATTTCGCAAAATTATTCGAAGAGTCTTTCAAAAACAGGTTAATAGAATTTTTCAATATACATCACGTTATACCTGAACAGCAATTTGGATTCATAAATAATAAGAATACTGAAAGTGCCATAATGGATTTTGTGGAACAAACAGTAGAAGCCTTGGAAAAATCGTCGAAATGTCTAGCGGTTTTTATTAACTTGGCAAAGGCATTCGATACCGTATCACATGATCTATTATTGAGAAAACTATTTGGATATGGCATTCGTGGTAACGCTCTAAGTTTGATGGAAAATTATTTGTCAAAAAGGACACAAAGAGTAAAAATAGGTGATATACTCAGCAAGCAATCGAATATATCTGTGGGTGTGCCTCAGGGAACAGTTTTGGGTCCAATTCTGTTTCTTGTTTACATTAACAGTTTAACTCAGATCAGAGTTAAAAAAACCAAATTCATGACTTTCTCTCTAAACTCAAGTGACCAGCCAAGCAATATTAAATTGAATCTACATAAACCCAGCTGTAAAAACCTGTTATTCTGTAATTGTTCTAATATCGAAAAAACTTCATCCATAAAATATTTGGGTGTAGTTATCGATCATTACTTAAGATGGGATGACCAAGTGGCCCATGTCATAAAAAGAATGAGACTTCTCATGCATAAGTTTTACTCCCTTCGAGATATTCTCTCGAAAAAAAACTTGATCACAGTCTATAACTCTTTAGCAGAATCAATAATTCGATATTGTATTGTAGTATGGGGTGGTACTTTCAACAATACGCTGAATCGTTTGCAAACGGTACAAAACTAGTTACTGAAAATAATTTTGAAAAAAAAGACGATTCTCAACTGTAAAACTTTACCAAGAGACGAAAGTATTGAATGTCAGATGTATGTACAGCTACCAGTGTCTGATATGGATGTTTTCAAATATTAACAGATATAGAACAACTACACCTAGATCCACAAGATTCACGGAAAGTTCCAATATTCAACTACCAATTTACAGAAAGAGTCATACGCAGAGATTTGTTTTTTTCTTTGGTCCTAAACTATATAACATGCTTCCAACAAACTTGAAGAATATCAATCACATCAAAAAATTTAAAACTAATCTCAAACAGCATCTAATCGAGAATCCGGAAATTATTAATATTTTTTGAGAAAAAAAAAATTCTGTATATGTGAGTGTATATAAATAATGTATATCTAATGTATTTGATTATATATTTAGTTTGTCAACACCACCTCGAAAAAACCATTGCCATTTCTCCCCGACATCCCGTCCTCATCGTATTAAAATAATAAATAATTAATTGCTATATGTCATTCATAATTATTGTACATTCAAATTTCTTCCATGAATGAGTAAAAAAGCAGAATACAGGCATTTGTATGCCTAGATTTACCCATTCAGGATGAATTATTTAATAAGAATTCTTTAATGTTGCTGCTGTACTTCATATTGAACTGAATAAATTGAAAGTATTTACAATCAGGGAATGCATTTACCAATTTTTGAATGTTATTAGTGACATTTGAAAGCTAAAGACTGAAGGTACCTACGTGGAGCTGTCTTCTATGGTTGCCATTGAGCCAGTTGCTCGTAATACCTAAACTGAAATATTATTTCATCTTATAGGTAGGATGGATGAAGGCTGAAGACCAGACAATTCTTGCGCTCCACACCAGGGTTATAACTCACAATCCGAGAATAACAGTTGATCACGATGACAGCTTGAAGACATGGCAACTACGAATCAGACAGCTGAAAGAGTCAGATCGTGGATGTTACATGTGTCAGATCAATACGGGAGAAATGAGAAAACAATTTGGTTGCATAGATGTCCATGGTGAGTTCCTTTGAATATTTTTATGATCACATGAAAGAATGTTGCCGTAAATCAATTCATCTACTTTATGCTATTACAAACACACAAAAATGAACACTAGATACATATTACATTGAGTTTTTTGCACCTTGTTTAAAAATAGCCTACTTTTGACATTTAAAAGTCATCGAAAATTACACATTTTGGACGTAAGGATTGGAAAATAGCTATTTATGATACAAGTTCGTAAAGTAGGACTATTTTGTGTGAGCGTGAAGTTTGTTGAATGAGGCGCAGCCGAGTTCATCACACGCGAGTACAAAAAAACCCTTTTTTTACAACCACACTCCAAAACATGCTTTTCTGCATAGTTTTACGTTCGCAAACATGATTATTGCTCACAATAATTGAAATTTGACATTAGTGTGCCGCAAAGTGACATTTCTGTGCCACAAAGTGACATTTCTGTGCCAAAATTTTTCAGTACCTACCTAATTTCTAAGCAATACAGTTTTCGTGACAGAAAGGTGAAAGTATATTTTGAAAATTCTGCATTTCGAAGGGATATTTGATCAGGCAACTTCAAGAATGAATAGACAAAGTCTATTGGTTTATATAATATGAGGGAAATTGTCGTACACATTCATAATATTCTGAACAAAAATCATAGACATCTGCTGTCTGCTGTCTGCTGTCTGCTGTCTGCTGTCTGCTGTCTGCTGTCTGCTGTCTGCTGTCTGCTGTCTGCTGTCTGCTGTCTGCTGTCTGCTGTCTGCTGTCTGCTGTCTGCTGTCTGCTGTCTGCTGTCTGCTGTCTGCTGTCTGCTGTCTGCTGTCTGCTGTCTGCTGTCTGCTGTCTGCTGTCTGCTGTCTGCTGTCTGTTGTCTCAAATACCCACATACACACTATCCATTGCTAGGCAACGGAGCAACATCTATCGAATCATTTGAATGTCAACAAACGTCAAGCATAAAATATTCGTAAAATATTCTTGTCCCGTCATTTTTTAATGAGATTGAACTAAAATAGATAGCGACAGTTCTGAAATTGAAAATACTCCGCCAGAACTAAGAGAACAAGTTAATTCATTGTCATTGAATTTACTACCTTCAACTTCAAGAGGAAAATATAAGAATGAGTCACTGACATTTCATTCCGTCTTATAGTATAGTATTATTTTTAGCAAAAAGGGTGTTGTAGAAAAAGTATAGTGTGTAACACGAGCAGAAATGCAATTTCTCACTCGTTTGAATTGCAGCACTCGCTTGCGCTCGTGCCGCAACTGTTTCAAACTCGTGAGAAATTAGCAATTTTCTGCACTTGTTGCACAATATACTATTACGAAAGTGTTTCATACAAAGTTTTTTCTTCGACAGTTATTATATTGCCATATTGTAGCAATTATGTCTTTAATTTGAATGTTTAATGATATAAATTGTCGTCGTATTATCAAATACTGTATTTTTCTAAAATGCATAAATATATGAACTGTGTGTAAAAGATTACTTTACGCACAGGTGAATTTTTTAGCACTTGTGCGAAAAAGTATTACTTTACACACTGTCAGCAGCTTAGTTTACGCGTTGTCGTAGACAAAGAAAATTATAAAACTGCACAAAATTTCAGAATATAATAACGGGTACGGTTTCGTATCGTTCTTCCACGAGCAGCTGTTTTAATCTTTTTGGCCCTCGATATCTTTGGAAAATACGTAATCAGCGAGGCGTTAAACAAATTTCCACCACGATGAATTCAAATTATATACTTTGCAGTGTCTCTTAAATATTTCTCTTCCGGAGTTCACATCTCTACGGCTCTAGTATAGAAACTTGAGTGATTACTTTCCTCTCATCTTGTGAATGATAAACCCATACTGTTTATTTACTGTTCATGTGACTAACACTTATATTCCTGAACGGGATAATCTCAAGACACTCTTTATATACTTTCTCATCTTTACAACAAAGAAATAAAATAAAAATTTATAGGAAGCGAATGACAACTGTTCATGTTATTTATTGATGATTTCTCTACATTATTTGGAAAGGCGTGTGGTTCGTTTTCCAAGGAAATAAATGGAATATCTGCTGGACTAAAAGCTCTGGGACACCCGGTATATTTTAAAAATGGATTGAAATGTAAACAAAAAGGTTTTGAGATTTTTTTAAATTGTTATTTCCGTCAACCTGTTGCATCCCTATCAGTCCTGTCAACTGCCATTTTCCTGTGGAATTTTGAGAATCAAGGTCGATTTGAAAATTTGGATTTTTTCAATCAAAATAACCACGGAAATCAATAGATTGACCAATTCTAAGCAACTTTTGTTCCCTACAGTTTTCTTGTAAAGTTTTTACGAGTTACTAGCGATTGAAACTGCATTTTTTCAATGAAAAAACCCACGCTTTTCAACCGTTTTTCATGAATAACTTAAAAAAATTCAAAGTTTGCAATCATGCACTACTTGTGGCACCAAACCCATTTGAACTCACCCCTTTTCAAGAATAAGGGTTGCAAACATTTTTAATCAATATGAGTTATCGATGAAAAACCAAATGATTTTTTTAAAATCTAATGTTAATAAATGTGTGATTAAATTTTGCAATAAAACGTATGCATTTCGCTTCTTTTAGGGGTAATTCTTGCATCATATTATAGTGTGTTAATTTAAAAATACTATGGACCAGCCCTGTACAAGGAGGGGTATCGTTGATTCTGTTGCGAATATGTGTAATGATAACCGCTTTCAACATTTTTGGTCTCAAGAGCTTTTATAAGAGATGAAGGGTTGAAAAAATCAATTTTAAATCATTATTGAATTATTCTCAATTAAATATGGATCCAGTTTGAAATTATTTCTAATTATGAAGAAATATCTTTAAAAAATAATTATTTTTCAATAATTCATATTCCCAGAGGTGGTTTATAAGGGTTGAAGCATTTTGGCAAATAAGAATCTCATTCTAACAATAATTCAAATTCAATGAAGAAATTTTCAATCACTTCATATTACAATAAACATCTTTAATACGATAAATTGTGAAAGGCTTTCGCGGCCATCGTCACTTACATGGTGGGTCTTCGGGTTGTAAGGCCGACGTATGTTTATAGAAGATCTCGACATTTCGCCAACACGAGTTTCAAGAGAAAGTTTCTAGTTTTTTATGTCGCTGCGAAAAGGCAATTGAAACTGCAAATTTAAAACCCAAGGTATGGTTAAGATAAGTAGACGATACGTTTATAATATGGAGCCATGGACCAGAAAAACTCAATGAATTCCTTAACCATATCAATGACATACACCCGAATATTCAATTCACCATGGAAATTGAAAATGAGAAGAAACTGGCATTCTTAGACGTTCTCATTTCTCGAAATGAAAGACGTCTGGGGCATACGGTATATAGAAAACCAACACACACTGACCGATATCTCCACAATACCTCAAATCATCATCCGTGCCAAAAACAAGGTGTAATCAAGACATTAGTTGATCGAGCTAGAAGAATTTTCGAACCTGAATACCTGGAAGCTGAACTGAAACATCTAAAAAACGCTCTTCTAATGGGTACAAAGAAAGAGATATTGAGAGGTGTATGAAAAATAGAAGAGAAATCAGAGACGGAAGAATCAATAGTAGATCAAATCACTGTCCATCCAGTGAACCAAGTAGTAGTCAAACCAACACCGAAAAAAGAAAAGCATTCTTACCATATGTTCCCAGAGTAACAGATCGTATTGGCCGTATTCTACGAAAATATGATTTTAAAACCGTTTATAAACCTTCAAAAAAACTGAAAGACCACTTTAGATCAGCGAAGGAAAAACGAGACGCACTATGCTCTTCTGGGGTTTATCGCATTCCATGTTCCTGTGACAGCGTTTATATCGGAACCACGAAACGCTCCGTTAAAACAAGAATCAAAGAACACAAGGCTTGCTGTCGGTTAGGGCACACACAGATATCCGCTGTCGCAGAACATACTCTCAACAACGATAACCATAGAATGAAATTTGAAGAAACCCAAGTCATCTCTTCAACATCTACCTATTACCCAAGACTCTTCCGGGAAGCAATTGAAATTCAGAAACACCAGAGCAACTTCAACAGAACCGAAGAAGTGTAACAAGTAAATTGTTACATCTCCTCTGAATCATTTAAAGTCTCACTTCACAACAATTCTTTCTTAATTATCTACAAATATTACTTATCGTTGAGACGCAAATAAATGCCTATCTTAATGCTCGCGAATAAACAACTATTTCAATACTCGCCAATAAACGACTATTGATCGCAATTCTGACTTCTGTCATCTGTCACAGAATTTCTTCGATTAAAATCATGGAAATATTTTGTCGACCGGAAATATTTTTTTATGTACTGTGAACTAATAAAACTAGTGAGCATCTTGCTTCATATCCTTTTTGGCTGGTGAATTCAAGTGCTACAAATCAGAGGTGTAATTGTTGTGCCTGTGCACGAGAAGCCATCTTGATGTTTTCTTGATTTGAAGATTTTCACAATTTCCGATCCTTCAGGTTCCTAAAGGGACTAATAAAGGTCCCTTTTTATCCTGGAGTGAAACCCAGCACACTTTCGATACAGACCAGAAGCACATGAGCATACCAAGCTCCTGCAGTCACTAACGTTAGACGAACACCTCATTCTGGAATCCTTTTGCCATGAACTCTATGCTGCCGAGGTCCATTGCTGTTCGAGCTTAGATTCCGGCCACTGTTACACACTGTTTCCTGAGCTGCAGTCTCTCACCTAAGGACTCATGGATGGTAGCAACAGTCCTCTCCAAAGCTAAGTACACATATTGTGTGCTCTCAGTGTTTCTGCAAAAAAACTCATATTTCTAATTTTACGCAAATTACATACTTTCCTGCCTTTCTACAAATTAGCAACAGTTACAAATGTTCAACTGCTCACTTTATTGGTAAAAATAAATGTCAACAAATTTTGTACACTAGGTGTTGTTTAATTCTCTCTAATTATTGATTCTTGGTGGTGGCGCCCCTTTATAAATAAACATTGTAAGGTCTCAATAACGGCAGTGCAATGTCCACCAGGAATGAATAGTACCCAGTCTAACCCACCTGAGAAGAGTCTCTGCTATAAGTTTACTTGGTGTTGACCTACTCTAGGCAACACGCTTTCAAATTGAGCAGCTTTTGGTTACAGAAGGACTACAATTGAACAAGGTTTGGCTTCCAGTTCTCAAAAATTCTCAATTAGCTCCCTACCCACAAAAAAACGGTACGAACGATTCTATGATGTCAGCTAACGCTATGGACCAATCAGATGTAAGAGCGTCAAATCACAGGTATTTATTGAGACAACGTATAACATAAAAAACCAGAAACTTTCTCTTGAAAATGCTAACCACTCGTGTTGGCGAAATGTCGAGATCTTCCGTCAACATACGTCGGTCTTACTACCCGAAGAACCACAATGTAAATCTTTAATACGAGTTTTGAAAATTACTACCACTTATAGGGGATGATTTACAAGGGTTGCATCTGTCTGATTGATTATAAACTCATTTGAGAATGTCATGTACTCTACAAATGATTGATTCTAACTTTATTTTAACCAAATATATGCAAAATCTACGATTTTTTATTTTTTTGCAATGGAAAATAAAAAATAAAAAGCTCGGTTCGGCACAGGGTGGATTTTGAAGAAGAGGGTCAGTATAGCTTAAATCCAAAAAGCAAAACTTTATTGAACTATATTCAGTGGAAAAAGAAGTTCTTTATTGCACTCATCTGTCATTCTACTTCAACGTGCTGTCATCATGACAAACATAAACGTTTAAACCTACTACATATTCCTCACAAACGAATTTTGAGAATCCTCATCTATACACAGGGCACTGCTTCAGGAGATCCTCCGCAACACTTCTTGCCGATACTGGAGCAGATATACTAGAGCTCAAACGACACGGCGGATGGAAATCGTCGACAGTAGTGGAGGGATACGTAGAGGAATCACATGCAAACAAACTCAGTGTTGCAAAACAAATATTTCAGCCTGAAGGAAATAACGATGTACAGTTACCAAGTACTAGCACGTTTACAGCAGTAACAAATCAAGAAGTGGATTTAAAAAGTACTTCACTACGAAATATTCATATTGAAAATTGCACCAATTGTTCATTCACTTTCAACATTGAGGGTAAAAATAAAGTTTGAGTTGAATTGTTCGTAACGTATTAGTTCCTGTTTCAATGCAAATCGATAATAATAATAAAGTATTCAAGTTGCGCTTTTCATTTTCCTACACCTAGTGCCGCACCTCAATAAATCATTTTTAGCTTTTTGCATGAACGTAGAAAAAATGTTGTATGCAACTCGTGCAAAAATTGTTTATTGCATTCGACGTGTTGTCCAACTCGGCCTAACGGCCTCGTCAGACAATTAATAAACATTCACTTTTTGCACTTGTTGCATAAATAACTATTAAAATCGGTGTTGATTCTCATAATTCCACAGTTTTACAGTTTTTTACTGATGATGACTGGAGTGTATGGGCAACCCTCAGTAGTCTTCGAAAGACTTGAGTTAGCAAGGAAAGAAGCACCCTTTACTTTTCAACCTGTGATGCCATGCACCAGACTGGTGACCATACAGATATTTTGGACTTGCGGTTCATTCTCTCATGGGTTTATAGAGTATCAAAGATGAATTTTCAATTTTTCTTTCGAAAACCTTTCACCAGATTTTTTTCTAAATTTCAGGAATAGTTTAATTTTAAATGCGATTAATTTTCTTATGAATTTATATAGTATCAGAGACGATGTTTTAATTTTTTTATTTCGAAAATCTTTCACCAGATTTTTTTTAAATCTCAGGACTGATTTCATTTGAATACTCGGAATACTCAGATTTTTCATTGAATTTTTGAATTAATGATTTATTTTCTCATGAGTTTATACATTATCAAAGGTGACGTTTTAATTTTTTTATCGAAAGTCTTTCACCAGATTTTTTTCAAAATCTCAGTACTAATTTCATTTGAATACTTGGAGGACTCAGATTTTTCACAAAATTTTTGAACTTGCGGTTCATTTTCTCATGAATTTATACAGTATCAAAGATAACGTTTTAATTGTTTTATCGAAAATCTTCAACCAGATTTATTTAAAAAACTCAGGACTAATTTAATTTGAATACTCGGAGGATTCAGATTTTCACAGAATTTTCAAACTTGCTATTTATTTTCTCATGTGTTCATACATCATCAAAGATGACGTCTAAATTTTTTTATAGATCACCAGATTTTTTCCAAAATATCAGGACTTATTTCATTTGATAATCGGAGGACTCAGATTTCTCACAGAATTTCTAAACTTGCGGTTTATTTTCTGATGAATTTACACAGTATCAAAAAGATGTTTTAATTTTTTTTTCGAAAACCTTTCACCAGCTTTTTTTCAAAATCTCATTAATGATTTTCTTTGATTACTCGGAGGACTCATATTTTTTACAGAATTTTAGAACTTGTGGTTTATTTTCTCATGAATTTATACACTACCAAAGATGACGTTTTGACTTTTTTCTCGAAAACATTCCACTAGATTGTTTGTAATTATTTGTCTTGGAAAAACTCATCAATACTCTCCTGTGAAATGTTCCCAAGTTCCAAGAATCGTTTTGGATATTTTCAATACTTGAACTATTCTTCTCCACTCCTTTTTCATGTCTGCCATAATGCACATGCTACTATATCGTTTATTTTGTTTTCGCCCATATGCAACATTGAGTATTTTCCACTGCAAACATAGGGGATCTCTCGGGAATATACTCGCCTACATCTATATTCCTGAACATATTTCACACATAAAAATGCGCTAGTATATATCACCCAGGATTACAAACGTTGAGATACCTACATGTTCCACATAATAACGTGCTCACGAAACATGCAAAAGATGAGATGCGAGATCAGTCTTTGAAATTATTCAAAGCGATGTTTTGTTTTCTGTAAAAGAGTTACAGGTTTCATTGTTTGAAGTTTTAAATGCAAATTATTGTCGATTGGGAATACTTGTAAATACAATTAGGTAAAAGATAGTTTCAAAGAAAAGCTTTTATTCAAATGCACTCAACGACTTACATACAGTGTGCCCGTTTGAGTTCTCTACAAATGTGAAACTTTTTTAGGACTGCATTTGGGAAAAAAATTAATCTGCATAAATGGGTTTGCAAGGTGGGAAACCTGAAATACGACCATCAGATAAAATTTTTTTTAAGCAGTGTACGAGGGTTTAAGAAACATATGAAATTTCATCAAGAATAAAGTACCTACCTTTAAATTTTGAAAAAATTGAAATTTGATTTGGAAAAAAGTTGAAAACTACGTACAGATATCCGATTACACCTCGGGGTTACTTTGACAGGGCATTGTTTTGTACTGGAGGTCAAATTAGTTCAATTAGGGGGATAGTTTGAGACCAAAAAAAAAATATTTTTTTTATTTTACAATATTTCTAAGGGGATAAAATTTATTAAATATAAGTTTTAATAATGTTAAGAAAATGACAGCTAACAATATAATGGTAACGCTAACAAAAACAAAATTAATATTCTTAAAAAAAATGTTTCCATTAACACCTTTATTCATCATCCTCACATCTTGGACAATGGTAGCGAGGATTCTTGGTGCCCTTGTTACAATGTCCGCAAACCCATCTCGTGCAATTGACGCAGCAAATCCAATCCTTTCAAACATAATGTCGAAAGTCACATAAGCAGATCGAACAAAGGTTTTCGTTATCTCCTATTTTTTCTCGCTTCCTGGTCTGCTTGGTGGATACATTTTTGAGTGGAAGGACTTCATCTGAAGAGTCGAGCAGACTTATCTGGTGAGGTGTACTAGAAGTAGCTTGGTGAAGATCTTTCGCCTGAGTTTGAATATTGGAATTTTCTTGTGCTTTGGAGGATGAATTTGGGACCCGATTAATGAGTGGAAGGTCGTCATCTGAAGAGTAAGGCGGACTTGTAGGGCGAACTTCACTAGAAGTGCCTAGATGCAGATCCTGTGTCTGAGTTTCATTCTTGGAATTGTCTAATGAAATGCGAGTACCTGACTTTATGATCATTTTCTTCCCTCTTTTATGACGCAATCTATTTTCATCAAAGCCCCTAGATTCTCTCAGAAATTCAAGTATACTGACGTCTAAAACTCTACCAGTATTGGTTTCTCCGGAAGGAAGCCTGTTTAGAACTATATTAGGGTCAAATGGATATAGGCCAGTTCCTCGGAAAGCACCTTGAAGATTGGATTCCATCTTAGGTGCTATAGAATTCCATAGTCTCAGCAGGAGCACGGGGAATTGTTCCTTGGGAATCGTTCCTCGACGCCTGGATTCTTGTCTCCATCTGTTCAAAACCTTTCGCCATTGCTTTTTAATGGGCCCAAAAACTCCAACGTCCAATGGCTGTAGCAGGTGTGTGGCATTAGGAGGAAAAGCACTGAAATAAATGTTGTTTTGTATTGATGCCCTCACAACCTCTGGTGAAAAGTGTGACGCCAGGTTGTCACCCAAAACAACGACCGTTTAATTTTCTTCCCGATTGGCATCAATATGCGGTAGCAACAATTTAAAAAACCACTGTTCAAATAACTTCATATCGAACCATCCCGATTCGCTGTGATTGTATATAGAACCCACTGGCCCTCCTTTGGTCCAATTTTCAAATAAATGTTTGGACTTATCACCATAGGCGGCAATAAAACTCCTGACGCCGTTCCACAAAACATCACGCTGATTGATGTTCTTGAATGCTCTCTTACTCGCTCCACTCTTTTTCTTCCTCGTGGCACAAGAACTTTAAGTGATCCTGGATCATTCGTAATGTTCGTTTCATCGTAATTATAAATATAATGAAGTGTCGTAGTGGTTAGAATATTGCGAATATTTTCATAAAACTCGGTGAGTACAGTTTTCCCTACCGGTGCTCTCTGCTTCTTAATATTTGTAGCTAGACGAACGGAAAGTCCATTTCTGACAGCAAAAGAATTCACAAAGTCAATACCCGGCACATTATTTTCCCACTGTGGTACAACCCTGCCTTGTTTATTATCAAATTTTTCGATAGATAGATAGATAGATATCATTTATTTTGCCAAAGATTACATTGTTGCAATATAGCAATAGTCAATTAAATAAATAAACAAACAAATATATATAGGTACATACTTAGATTAAAATCACACATTAAAAAAAATTATAATAATAAGTAGACACTGGGTATATAATTTACAACACAAACAAACAGATCAATTAAAATACTCAGACACATGATAAAAACACTTATCTATTAAAAATTCCTGGAGAGTCTTCCTGAACACGGTTAAGCTCTCAATATTTTTAATTTTTTCTGGCAACTTATTGAAAATACGCAACCCCAAATATTCGGGTGAGTTATAGGTTATACACATTTTTGCAAATGGTACACTAAAGTTATTTTTACTCCTGGTATTCATTGAGTGAATATCTTTGTTCAGTTTGAAACTGTTTTTATTTTTGAAAATGTATAAAGACATTTCCAAAATATATAGGGAAGTAAGCGTTAATACCCTAAACTCTGCAAAAATATTCCTGCAAGAAGGTATATATTTTACACCAGGTTTTTAAAAATAAATCGTTGTATAAAGTCAATGATGGAATCACTCGCCAAAGAAATAATTTAAAACTCCCGATTCCATCTTCTAGTTTGATCAAAAACTCGCTCATCTATAATGCTGCCAAGATATACAATCATCTCCCAATAAACATAAGAAATATTGAAAAATATGATTTGTTTAGGTCTTCTATAAAAAAATTTCTCCTTGAACTAGTTATTTACGACATTCAAGATTACTTTCTGATATAATCAAATTAGTGACAATGCTAAGTTGTTAGTCAACCCTTTTATATATTTTAGTAGTCTAACTTTTATTTATATTATTATTAATGTGACTGTGATGTCTGTGACACCTGTATTGTACTGGCTTAACTTTGATTAATATTAGTGTAAACTTTAACTTATTTTACTATTAATGTGACTGTGCAACTATTTTAGTTGTCTAACTTTAATTATTTATAAATATTAATTGACTAGCACAATTGTATCACCTACCAATGTTTTGTTAAACCTTTTTAAACTGTCTGTGAATGTATGTATATATTTACACAAATACCAGGAAGTATAACTGTGATGCAATAGTTTTTAATGATTTGTTTACCAAACTTAATTCATTTACTTTATATATATATATACACCCACTAGATATTTTTCACGCTTTATGCTCATTAACGCTTTGTCAATAAGGATACATTTCTTCAGACAATAAAGTATATTTTGATTGATTGATTGATCTGATGATGCGTTTTTGAGAAATAAACACATCTCCTGCTAGGGTGCTGTTACCCCAAAGACAAATACCAAATCTAATGCGGGAGTCTACTTGTGCATAATATAAATTCATCATCTGTCCTCTAGTTAGAACACATTTAACATTTTTGAAAAGATAATATATCGAATTCAGTTTGGAAATCAGTGTTTCACAGTGTGGTTTCCAACTAAGAGTTGGATCAATCTCGATTCCTAAAAAACTGATAGCCTCTACATTGTCTCGAACCATACTGTTGTTGATAGATATACTAAGTGGTTCACACACTTTTTGTCGGTTATGAAATGTCGCTAATTGAGTTTTTTCAGTATTGAAAAATAGTTGATATTCATCAAACCACTCACGCGTATTTTATAATAAATTTGTAATTTCGGTACTTATGTTTGTTGCTGATGGATTTGAAATGATTAAAGATAAGTCATCTGCATACATTGTGAAAAACTGATTTTTCAGAAATAAATCGAGGCTATTTACATATATTAAGAAAAGACAGGGCCCCAGCAACGAGCCTTGTGACACACCAGATTCCACTGAAGTGTAGTCTGAATTATATTTTTTTATTTTAGTTAGATCCATATGCTGTATTTGGACGAATTGTTTCCTATACTTCAAAAAAGATGATATCCAGCTCAAAGGTTGTCCTCTTATTCCAGAGTCATATAGCTTTGATAGTGAAGTATCATGATTGACACAGTCGAATGCCCTGCTCAGATCACAAAAAATCCCAACAGGACACTCGGCCGCCTCAATACATTTAATAATTTGATTATAAAAAGAGTGGATTGCCGATCACACCTCGTACATCTGATTTAGTCATCGGGAATCCCTAATCACTAACAGTTCCCAGTGTTTCTGCTATCAATTCTTCTTCGACTTTAGATAAAACGGTTGTATGTCCGGGATTATTTTCATGAGACCCACGAACTTTGTACAATAACGTCGTTCTTTTTATTTTATATTTTTCAGCAGCCGCCTTTTGTGATAGCCTACCGCTTTTAACTTCACACACGGCTTTTTTAAAGTCTTCTTCACTGTAGTTTTTGTATGCACGAGCTCCCAGTTTCTTTTTGTAGGTTCTAACCATTTTTACACTATGATTTTGAATATTTAGAGCACAATTGAACACCTCAATATGCAGCGGAATTCTCAAACAGGCGCCTACTAAAAGTAACAGTAACATAACCTGAACGATTCTCGCATTTCTGCTTATACGAGGGACTTTGTCAAAGTAGCTTCAAAAAGTGTCAAAGTAACCCTCGATGTTTGAGTAGCCCCAGTTTACGGTAAGTAATAGAGTAATTGATGGAATACCGATTTTTAACTGAAACTTTGACACCCTGTATCTCGGAAACGAAGAAATTTAGGACACACGTTTATACGGAATTTTTTTCATAAAATATGACAAGGAATCTCCACCTGAAATTGATGATATCATTTAGTATACACCCTGTAGATTTCAAGCTACAAACATGATGAGTTATTTTTTTAAAATTGTTTCAAACATTGGCTTTTACTAAACGTTTAGAGATTTTGTAGAAAATAACCTTAGACTCTCTGGGAAAATGACTCATTCTATAACATTAGGGAACATAGTTGATAAATTCGAGACTTTTGAAGCGTGGAAAATAATTATAAGGAGAAACAGGTGGCAAATAATGAAAATGTGGAACAAGTAATATTATCTATAGTAAAAGAATCGTAGAAATCACTGCCAAAGAGGTCAAAAACATTAGCAAATCATGTTGATAAAACAACTATTGCAATGAGAAAAATTCTCAATTAAAAATTGAACCAATACATGACTCCTCTGGAAATGGAAAAAACTACGATAAATTGAAATAACTTTTTTGTAATATCTAACAGAAAACAACTACTTCCCCGGCTAAAGCTACGGATATGGTACCAACAAGATGGTATATTAACGAACAGTCGTTACCGACCGATGATGAACCCTTTACTCCCATAAACACCTAACTATGTAGGCTTATTATGGCAAGAACCTGTCAGAAAACAACTACTCCCCTGGCTAAGACCACGACGGGTATTGAATTAAATCTAACAGCTACTTGTGCAACGTTCCTCAAAACATCAGAGGACGCGATTGCAAGTGCCCTCTATGACCAACCAGCAGAATTATGTTTTGATTTGGACGGGGTGACCACCTGCAAACTAGTTTCGAGGTTGTTGCCTCTCATCAGTGCAAGGGCAGGTCAACACAGACAGCACTGAAGCCAGTGTTGACCTGCCCTTGCACTGATGAGAGGCAACAACCTCGAAACTAGTCTGCAGGTGGTCACCCCGTCCAAATCAAAACATAATTCTGCTGGTTGGTCATAGAGGGCACTTGCAATCGCGTCCTCTGATGTTTTGAGGAACGTTGCACAAGTAGCTGTTAGATTTAATTCAATACCCGTCGTGATCTTAGCCAGGGGAGTAGTTGTTTTCTGACAGGTTCTTGCCATAATAAGCCTACATAGTTAGGTGTTTATGGGAGTAAAGGGTTCATCATCGGTCGGTAACGACTGTTCGTTAGCAAACGATCTCCCAAAGATTTCTGTCTTCTAAGATGGTATATCATGCCACAGTACAAGGAATGTAAGACGATACTAATATACTCTTTTCAATGGAAAAGTGATCGATAGATATTCTGACCTTTTTTGTGCCACTAGGTCTCCGGACTTGAGCACACTCGATTTTTTTTTGTAGGGGTACTTGAAAGAAAATGTATACCTCCAGAAGCTTTTCCAAAAATGTGGACAATTTGGAGAGGACAAGTAGAGAGACAATTGCAAACATAACTCCTGCCTCTATAAAATGCGAGCGCAGCGAGCATCTGCTCTGATTTCCCAAGTTCACATTAATCACTGATCGAATTACCAGCAACTTGGAAAACTAAGTTGGTTAGGTCAGGCCCGGATTACCCATAAAGCCAACCTAGGCCATGGCCTAGGGCGCACGCTTGTGGGGGGCGCAGCGCAGGATACGGGAAAATCTGAATAGCGAGAGTCCGAGCACCGGGTGACTCATCCGACGAAGCCGATCACGTGACTGACGCCGTCTCTCCAAAATTAGATGAGAACAAGGAATACTTTGGGACAATACAAAATTGGCTGTCAAAAGAAGACGAAAATAACCAAAACAAAACAAATGACTGCTTATTTTTAGACTGCAGTACTCCTAGTACTAGTCCTAGCACCACTGTTCATATGATGCAGTCTTTTACTTCAGGAGCAGAGTCGGAACCAGACACAAAAATTGAATCTGAACCATAGGAAGACACTGAGAGCCCCTCCAATAGCATTGATTATTTTTCGACATATCTTGCAACCAATAAAAACCATCAATTAAAAGCTATGATGTACTTTCAAACCAATCACAACATTATTATAGTGGGAATTTTCTACTTAGATTATCGCCTCGGGAATATTCGTGGTATTTTGTTTTTATTGTGTGACAACAACTGATACTTCTGATTTGACGTCTGTCATCAGTTTGCAAGCAAATTGAAAAATTAATTTAGATAACAGTAATGAATAAAAATGTTATATAGAGAATGTGTCTATGATTGGGGCATCAAAAAATAATCTATCGAATACCACACAAGAGTTCGATAAAGTTGAAAATAATTCTCCACATTTTTTCTCAAACTTGTTGCCATTTGGCATTACAACTGAAAATCCAACTCCAATTCAACAGAGTTTAGAACGTGAACCTGAAACATTTAGTTTTGATCCCGTCAATCCCGATCCACCGGGTTGTGAATGATGAACTAGGTGGTTACGTATCCATATATGGGTTAATTCTTCAAAGGCAAAGAAGGATTATGGTAACAGTTTTTGAAGTTTTTCAGGTACTAATTTTTATAGATATTTAGCAAATGGGAAAAAGCAAGACAGAGCATGGCTTGTGTACTCTGAAACTCAATGTGCAGTTATTTGTGGTCCTTGCCGTCTATTTTATTCGGAAACACAATCGGAATCATATTTTGTGAAAAATGGTTTTAGTGACTGGAAAAATGTTACATCAAGGCTCAAAGAACATGAAAACTCCCTTTCACATAAAACAACACCATCACTTTAAAAGAGAGATGAGAGAAATTGGGCAAGTTTAATTCCCAACTAACTAAAATGATAGAGATATCGAGAAATTAGCTACTGGCAAATGTTATTGCAAAGAGTTGTAGCGGTGAGAAAAAGCTCTAGCTTCTCGAGGATTACCATTTAAGGCATTTCTTGATTTAATTGAGTACCGACTTTTGGCATACCCTGTAAAGTTGTAGGGTTAAAAACATTTGAGATAGAACGCACATGATCAATTATGACAGCATACTGAATTTAAGTTTCTAGTCCAACTGCAAGTTGAAATACTTCTAATGCACGGCCTACGTAAATCACGCTGTAAACAGTGCTGTTTATTAAACAGTGTGAGTGTGTTTTATTTCTTAACATGTTTTTTAGTCAATATTTGCCATACATTTTGGAATTTTAATCACTGTTATTGCGCGATTGGTACAAATTATTTTCTTGGAAAACAGTTAAAAATGTATTCAAAGGGACTAAAAATAAAAATGTTTCAATAGCTCAAATAACCCCAAAGAAGCTCTAGAACGAGGTTTACAGTTAAATATGCCAAAAAAATTCCACACTCCCCAGACCTCCTGGAAGGGGGAGTAATCTAGAACTTTGGCCTAGGGCGTGAATAGCTGCTAATCCGGGACTGGGTTAGGTTAGGTTAGACAATTGCAAACATAACTCCTGCCTCTATAAAATGCGAGCGCAGCGAGCATCTGCTTTGATTTCACCAGTTCACATTAATCACTGATCGAATTACCAGCAACTTGGAAAACTAAGTTGGTTAGGTTAGGTTAGGTTAGGTTGAGGTCCTTTTTATGAGTTAAAAAATTCGGTGGCATTTAGGGTGAATATACTAATGATCAGGTAGACTTAGTATATTTACCCGTTTTTGATGTAGCCTTTCCACATTGTCGATCATGAAGACATTTTCAGGTACAAGGATATAGATAATTACTCAGATGTAGATATTTTTATTTTTATTATGAGTTAAATTGTCATTATCAGTGAATGGGAAAAGCCAGTGTATTGGTATATTCAATTATCAGGTTGAAATATAGTTAGATTGTCGTATGGAAATCTATATTAATAATCTCCCCGCGAATGATATGTCAACTTTATTGAAATAAACCTTTCACACGCATTTCTAAAAACTTCGACGATCTCATCCGTTTCTCGGCGCTGGTTTATGGCCACCCTAGCTAGAGAAAGTAGATACCGAGTACACGAAATGGGTTGCTTAGAAAAAGAAGAGATTAAGACATCAGTTAACTATTAATTCTAGGCGGGCAAACAATACTTGAGTTGTTTTCGGACTAAAAGATGTTCTCAGCACAGGGGGGTCTGAAATATTCTAAAGAATATTATTCTTATACTGTTTGTCTCTTCAACGAATGTTGAAGCTTTTAAGAAAAAGTAATGTTTTTGAATGCAGTTCTGTGGAAAAGGAGACATATGGTATGCAGACAAAAATGGTTTTTTTTATGCCTTGCAGAAAGTTCTGGGAAATTAGCTTTCGAATAGGGCAGAGGAGAGTTTTGGAATAGTGAAAAAGAACACTTAGCTTCGAACGTTGGTTCGAACAAGACGCGGGTATAGTAGACTTAGCTTCGAACGTCGGTTCGAACAAGATGCGGGTATAGTAGACTTAGCGTCGGACGTCGGTACGGACGAGACGCGGGCATAAGTCGGTATTTTTTTTTAAAGTGATAATAAGTCAACGAGACAGAGTTCTTGCCACGGCTTAATTATTGTGCAGTGTTATTGCGGCTTGCGATTTGCTATTATTGCAGTGCAGTGTTGCGTTTCTCCTTGAGGGTTTTTATGACACTATTGAATGTGCCACTAGTGTTTCTGAGTACAGGTCGTATAACATAACTTTACCTTTTATTTTCAGCAATTATCTGAGGATATTTTTTTGTATATATAGCGTTCTTGGCACTAGCGTTCCCGAGTACAGAGCGGATAATATAACCATACCTTTATTTTCAGCATTTATTTCAGGGTACTATTTTTATATAGCGTTCCTGCATAAGTGCCTGTGTGCGAATTCCGCACAGGTGATATTCACCCATTTTTTTTTCAGAGATTATTTGAATATAGGGTTTAGCATTGTACGCGTTGTTTAGTTCTGTCTTAGGGGAATTTACTAAGTATAAATCACGGCACGCGATTATTTTTTCTTAGGAAGTAACTTCACTTCTGACATTCCCCTAATGTCCTACAATTTACGTCCGAGGACTCGCAGACAAACAAAAGTTCAACCAGCTTCTTGTGTACTTCAGCCCGCTGAAAATTTCACGAGTTTTATATCTAACCAAGCTCTTGATTGTTCTCTGTTTGAGAAACATCCGGCCTTACCGCCCATCCTAACTGCTTCTATAAGTGGTACATATTCTGTTGAAAATAATTTTTGTTTTGGCTCTAGTTTGGAGAGCCCCACAATAAATAGAAACCCAAGGGTTTCACCAAGCGTGGCCGTCAAGGAAGGCGAGCCCCACGCATTTCTCCCGAAGCGCTCACAATTAGTTGTTGAATCGCGTCGCGTCGAAAATAACGCTACAGAATCTAGTTACCATCTGGATTCTCAAAAACCGGTTCATTTAAATTTATTTGCATCTCCTAGGTTAAACTCTGTGCATTGTAGTATGGATGATGTGAATGTAGATAAAAGTCACGTTGTGGGCTGTCCTGATGAAGACAATGATGATGAATCTCGATTCAATTTTTCTGTTGATCAGAATACAGGGCGTGATCTGAGTCTGAGGGAAATTTCAGCTCAAAATTTTGATAATAGGCCTTTGAGGGCCTCACCTAGTTTTTTGACTTTCGGCGGCCAACCCGCTGGGGAATTTCAAACCCCGAAAAATGCCGGTATTTTTCACGCCGAATTTTGGAAGCATTCCAGAATTTAGAACGTAATACGTTACGTTCAAGGACCTCCAGTCCACTTAATATTTCTGCAGACTCGCAAATAGAGTCCAGAATGAATGAAGTGAGAATGTTTGACCAGAACCGCCCACGAACTCCTGACAATATTTCAGTAATTTCGGGTCTCAATGTCTCTCGAGCTAGCACAGGGAATAGCCTTGAAGGGGGTCCACTTGCACGCGGAAACGTTCATCAAACGGCCCGCACGAATAGCGAAATCCCTGCTTTTCGGCAAGTGATGTCTGAGGAGGAGAAAGAGGAATGGAAGTGGTTTGTTGAATTCAAACACATGAGAAAAGCTCGTGAAAACCGCCAAACTCAAGTAGAGCTTCCATCCTCCCCTCCTCTCCAGTCTAATGCATGTTTGCCCAGACGTGACCCATATTTTTCAAAACATGGCGCGGAACGTGGGGCACAACAGACATTTCATAACCCCTATTTTTCAAGACAAGATAATGTCCATATAGGATGAAACTGCAGTAACGCAAGTGTTACAAATATAAAGTGGTATGAAAACATGAGAATTTTCATTTCTCAGCTTTTCATGCTCAGTTTTCACTTTTTTAAATGAGTTAGTGATCGAATCACTAGCCACTTGGATAGCTAGATCAGGAGTGACCCTTTTTCACGTTAGGAAATTCAGTACGTAGTAGTTTGAAATGTATGGCGAAGGCCTGCCTTATTTTCAAATCAATTTAATAAGTCAAGACTGTCTAACAATCAAACGTTTTTTTCTGGTGTTTTTTTTAGTTTGTTGATTTTTTTTAAGTTTGTTTATTTTTTTTTATTTGGAACGGTACGGTATGCACCAAAAGTTTTCTATTTGCGGCTCATTAGACACGTCGATCATGAAAGTAAATCTGGTGTCAGAAAATTATTCCAATTTCACGTCTTATCTCTTCTAAAATTCTCATATTCTGACGACAATATGGACAGGGAGGCTGCCCAATTCTCCTATTCTATTTATTTCGGGATATATCTCTCGTGATCCTCATGAGCTGCAGCGCATTGTTGCCATTGCTCTTGACGTGGTCATTTTTATGCTCTCATCGATCAAAACATTGCCTACTTTGGGAGCTTGTATTTCGATAATTAGATGGACGAATTTTTCCAGATTTGGTTATTAGCATTGTTATCGAGTTTATTGACATGTGTTAGTTTTCCTTCAAATTTATAATAAAACGCTATTCCGTTGAAATAGAGTTTCATCACAGCTGATACTATCAATTGTTAGGCCGAGCGGTGCCTTTTTCAATATTTTATAGGAGCGTTTATATAGGAACACATCAGGAAAATCATACATTTACTTACCTATCAAATCTCATTTCCGGCAACCATCAGGAAGCTGCTACCAGCTTTGCAAACACACTAGTTTGAATTATTTAAGTTACTTTATTTATTATTATTTTCAACACTTTTCTGGATTTCAATCTATTCAAATACTTCTCAAATTGTTAATCAATATTATCTGGGCCGAAGGCCCAGGTGGAAGATTAAATTTAACTGAATAAAACAAAGAAATCGGCCAAAAACATTTATTATGCCGAAAGAAAAAAAAATAGAACGCCGGAATAACTAAGAAGTTTTAAATTTATAAGTTATTAAATCAAACCGAATTAAAAACCAGTGAATTGAATAAAATTTTATGACATTTACGTTTTTAAACTACTCAAAAAGATATAATTCTTACTAAAGTATTGAACTGATATTTTGAAACAGATCATTCACCAGAAAAGGTCACGTTACTAACAAACATCTAACACTCTCAAGATTTAAAACAGGACTGCCGTTTAGAAGCATAAAATATATGTCCTTCAAGTTAGCTTGGGTTTCGAAATCGTTTAGACAGTAAATATAAGGGTTGTTCGAAAATTAAATAGTGAATTGAATTTCTTTTTCAGTTTCTTCCACTATCGGCTTATGCATTAAATATTTTATAACTCAGATATTCCGACGTTACGAGAAAAAAAACATAATGCAAATTTGTCGCATTATGAAAAAAACTCTTTATATCTAAATAATTGATCTTATTTCTACTTATTCTATGTCATGGATCTTTCTGTAACACTCGGTTATGGTTTGAATCAATTCTATTAACGGAAATATGACGTTGAATTCATCATGAAAACTGATTATTGGACACAAAATATTTGGTTCGAATTTATAAATACCCCTCGTAAAACTCTCGAAACTGTGTTGGAACGATTTTTATAGCGACCATATGGGCGAAGGTTTTCGTGCCCTTCTCGGTATCGTAAACTAAATACTGAATTTAATGGCTTCCGGATGTAGATTCAATGGTTGTCCTCTTCGAGAACTTTTAATAAATTTCAACATTACGTTTTGTTACAAATTTGTAAGACGCGTTTCTTCTGTACAGCGTGTTATTTGAAACAATGCTTGCATATGGCCTATGGTGCTATGATTTAAAAGTCTATCGGGGAGCAACTTTGAGTACAATTATCTCCGATTCTAAATGGATGAAAATTCTTAAAAAAATTTAGCTGATGAGGCCAGTGTCGAGAAATATCATACCAAATTTTCATTGTATTTGTGAGAAAACCAAATTCCAAAAGATTTTTGGAAATCAAATTGTATTGTGGAATTTTATTTTGGTTTATCTTGTACCGTTTGTTTTCTTCCTATGGTTTTTGTCAAGTTGGTAATTTTCCTAGAAACAAATTTTATACGGTTTCATAACAATTTATCACTACATCACAATAATAAAAATTGATCCATTTCATTGAAATTTTCATCACTCTCAATCCATTTGTGTAATGAAGTATCCTGAATAGTATGACGGAATGAAAAGGAACGACACAATAATCCTCCATTCCTGATTACTATTCAAGAAAAGTAGATCAACTCAGCTCGAAAGTTCGTTCCATCGAACGCTTCGTTGGCAAGTTTCTCCTTTTGACCAATCGCCGTGTCGCTACTCTCTAATCTACTCAGAATTATAAACATTCCCAGCCGAGTTATACACATTACCATTACCGAGATCCACTGACAATGCACCATAATTTATCCTCAAGGAATGTTGTTGACGGATGATCGCTTTCTAAAGGGTACGTAGGATGGCTCCAAGCGTTATCACGCTGGAGGTTTGTCCCGAAAATTGCGTTCCATTAAATTTTGCACACAAAGTCCACGTCAAGAACAGGGATGAAATCAAATTATCAAGATGAACGAGATAAATTAGAAGACAGGCGAACTCCATGCGAATCGAGGGGGTTACGGATTTGCGTCGCAGAGGTGAATATGCGTAACGCATCCTTGCTCTGTCTTCTGTTGCTGTTCACGTTCCATATTTCGTTGAAGCAGAAACACAATTCCAATTTTGGAGTAGTCAAAGCACACGGTGATATATCTGGTGCTGTCCGCACCTCAACGTAGTATAGGTGCATCGAATTCTGCAAAACTTTTCTCTATGCAGATGAAACACAAGTATACTTATCCTCTGGAGTAGAAAAAATGTACATTGCACGCGAAAAAAATCTCTGAGATGTCGCTATGCTACCTCTGTGTCATCTCTGAAATGTCGCAATTTGGTAACATTTAGAAGTATCTGAGATGTCGCAATGTGACCTCTCAGAGATGACGCATTGTTATTTCATTGCGACATCATAGAGATGTCACAATGTCACAATATTTTTGTTGATGATACGTTATTGAAAGTTTGTCGCATATTGCAGCTTCTGGTAAAAAATAGTTTTGTCGAATCCACAATTTTTTAATTCCAGATAGGTTGTTCTTGTTATTTCCGTCAATCGATTTCACCCCTACGCGCAAACCTGAGAAGTCTTCGAGATACTTGTATGAGCTAGGGAAGACGCAGCTCTTACCTTTTAACGTGTGATGCCATGCACGAATAAAATGAAACAATAGTTTGACAAAAACGGAAATGACGACAGCTTACGCAAGATATATATTAAAAAGTTAAACGATTACCTTTATAAGTGAAACCATAAATATCACAATGCAGTGTGAGTCATATAAAATATAAAATATGTATAAATGAATAAACCACGATCATGTATTCTATAAATAAAAACAAAGTGAAAATAGAACAGGTAAAACGATAGCATAATACAAGATACATATAAGAAAGTAAAAGTAAAATGATTACCTGTATGAATAAAAACCAAAAATATCACACAATAATACAGTACACAATATGGTGAGTCATATAAAATATGGAAATGTGGATGAATAAAAGGAAAGTTGTAAAAGCAGATAGGGTGGAGCGTTTCGTGGTTCCGTTAAAACAAGAATCAAAGAGCACAAGGCTTGCTGTCGGTTAGGGCACACACAGAAATCCGCTGTCGCAGAACATACTCTCAACAGCGATAACTATAGAGTGAAATTCGAAGAAACCCAAGTCATCTCTTCAACATCTGCCCATTACCCAAGACTCTTTCGGGAAGCAATTGAAATTCAGATACACCACAATTTGAACAGAACCGAAGAAGTACTACAATTGAACAAGGTTTGGCTTCCAGTTCTCAAAAATTCTGAATTAGCTCCCTACCCACAAAATAATGGTACGAACGATTCTATGATGTCAGCTAACGCTATGGACCAATCAGATGTGAGAACGTCAAATCACAGGTATTTATTGAGACAACGTATAACAAATGTCAAGCATTTGACAGCGACTTAAGAAACCAGAAACTTTCTCTTGAAAATGCTAACCACTCGTGTTGGCGAAATGTCGAGATCTTCTCTTAACATACGTCGGACTTACAACCCCAAGAACCACCATGTAAGTGACTATGGCCGCGAAAGCCTTTCACAGTTAATCTTAATATTTAAAAAAAAAATCAGATTAATTACAATTATTATGTTCAATGTAAATATAAATAGAATGTTTATAGTTTTCCTATATCCATGGTAATACCCGAGGTAATAACATTAATTACAATTTTGTAGAATTTTTTATAAAAAAAACGAGCAATTAGGTACTGTTATTGTGTTCAGTACAAATATAATTATAATATTTGGTTCTTCATCATTTATCGGGTGTAGAAAAAATAGCGTATGCAACTCTCAAGTAATGGCTATCAATACATTCGCATAAACCGTATGAAACTCGCATTCGGCTCGTTTTGTATTCCGGTTAATGCTCGTGTATTAATAACCATAATTGGATGATCGTTGCATAATATAATATTTGGTTATAGGTACATGATTTCAATTATTTTTCTAGACAAGGTAGTCTATTATTTGGTCTACGTTCTTCATTCTCATTTGTATTTGGAATTTTCTGAACTGGAATAACGGTAAAAATTCTCAATTTTGATGAGCTTTTTTCAATTATGAGACAACATACAATTAAATAATACTTCGATTGGTGTGGTAGATGTAGAAATTATGTTACCGCTAACGGAAGAGAGGAAAAGCAAATTTTCAAACTTCATAATCCGAGTCGTTTTCCTAGTTAGTCCGGCTCTTTGACGAGGCTGTATTTTCTTTGATGACTTTGTTGTTGCTCAGGCAGAATTGATCGATGGGTGAAGCTTCCAGAGCGTATAATACCTTATACATATTTTGTAAAGGAATCTCCACAAAGAGGTTTTCAATCGTCGGATCAATTGCTATGCAAAATATGTTCATCGAACTATGAGAGGCGATACTCAACACAGCTGGTTATTTTTAATTATAAGGAAACCTCAACAAGCGTGGAAGGACCTAACTGGTGTTTTTTCAGAGAAAAGTAGCACATGATTATTCTCGAAAATAATAATAGATACTAAAGTTTCTTTTCGTATTTGACGATTATCTGTTCATTGACTTAATTTGTCTCCGTTCTCAAGCCATTCGTGAAAAAATTTTTATAACAGTCCGTACAATAGTTGAAAATTCCTCTTTGTTGAATTCATCTTGGCTGATTTCAAATCTGTTGATGATATTTTCTAAAAACATTCCAGTATAGCTAATCAGTATGATTATATTTGATAGTAGAGTCAAGTCTTTTTCATCCAATCTTCCAGCTCCCGATTCAAGAACCGGAGTTCCACAGGGGACGGTACTCGGGCCACTTTTATTCACAATTTACGTGAATAGCTCAATGACATTTAGATCCGCAAGTAATCTCATTAGCTTCGTAGACGACTTAGCCATTTCGTGTGAAGGAGAAACCTGGACAAATCTGAAGACAATAGCAGAACAAAACTTGAAAACAAGTTGACCACGCTTACTATGAACAATCACAAAACAAAATACCTTCCATTCACTTATAATTTTAATTACTAACCCAATCTAGGCCATCTAATAGGATAAGGGTTAGCTAGAGGACTTTTTTACACTTCCGGTGGCGCCCATTTTTGAACTTTAAAATCAACTGCAACTCTACCAATTTCATAATATGGTAGATCTGTTGTGATGAGTGCCATCTCGAATATATCTTCACGCAAATATAACCTCCCTGAGATCAGTATATTTTTCATTATTCCATTCACATCTAAATTATGGCATTTTCCAGCGTTCTCCCACAACAAAATTTTGTGCAATGCAAAATACAGAGAAACCTGCAAACCACTCTCTTTGAAAATTTAAAAATCATGACTCTTCCTTCTATTTACATTTGGAATACCTTGATAGAAAGTCATAAAAAAATTTCTACATTAATAACACAATCAGACATTCCTTAGCACAACATTAGAGGTACAGATACAATAAGAGGACCAAGACAGAAAATTAGGAAAATTCGCTTTCAATAAAACAATAAAACCAATTTTGCTTGGAAACTCCTTCTACTCTCTTGAGGAATTTGTGAAATGTGTAAAGCAAGGTGTACCTATGCTCGAGAAATCATGAATTTTCAATTATTTAATAAACTGATTTTATGATTGATTGACTTATGCTCAAGATCGTGTTACTTGATGTCCATTATGTCTGGAATAACATATTTATGTATTATTTTGTTTTATTTATTGACGTATTTCACAAAAATCTTTTACTACTTTTGTAACTACCATTTTACTAGTAACTCTCGTATCTGTGATTTCTTATATTTCGGACGTCCATCATCTTTATGGTTGAAAGATTTCTATCTCTTTCAAATTTTTTCACAACGTTTCAATTGCTTGAATCCGCAATCGTCTTCTGGTGAATCTATTCTATTCACCAGAAGACGATTGCTATTATACAGGGTGTTAATTAAGTACGTTGACAAACTTCGGGAGGTGATTCTTTGAAGGTTTTCAGGACGAAATGTTCATATAAACATATGTCCCAAATGGCTTGGTTTTCGAGATACAGGGTGATAAAAATACATTTTTTTCAAGATTTTTTTGAGTTAACTTCGACATTTTCTACAATAATCAGTTCAAATTAGGCAAGTACAATCCATTCAATAGTACGCACGATACAAAATAATGCATTTCTCAAATAATTCACAGGGTCCTCCTTTTTTCAGAGTCAAGCTTTGTTCAACCCCTCAGAATTTTTTTTCCGCCGCCACTGACATATTATGAGAAAGGAATAATCAATGTTGTTTCATTTAACATCTTTTTGATATCTTGCATTTTTTCATTTACTTGTACGGTTCAGGAGTTACAATGAAAATATTAACGCAAACATTTTCCAGTAACGCATAACATAAAGAAATTTGAGAAGCAAATAGTCTAACAAACTTGAAGGGTGATTCTTTGAAAGGTTTCAAGATGAAAAGTTCATATAAACATGTCCCAAGCGACTTGGTTTTCGAAGTACAGGGTGATCAAAATACATTTTTTAGGAGTTTTTGGAGTTTACTTCGAAATTTTCGACAATAATCGATCCAAATTAGTTCAAATTGGACAAGTACAATCCATTCAATAGTGCGCATGATATAAAATAATTCATTTCTCGAAGTGTCATTGCCACTCTCCAAAGATTAGCGCGTGACGCAATACGTCATTTTGTTCTCATTACACAAATAGCTATTTTCTGCTCGTGTAGAGAAAATGTAATGTTATGGAGCTCCCATACATTTTTTACCATAACTCAGGTTGAATATGTATTGCACAAAGTTAATTATGGCAAAATAATTTTGGACATTTTCAATAGTGAATAACTTTATTATCAAATACTAGAGCAAAGTAAGATAAATTCCCTAGGAATAAAATTAAGTTCAGAAAAGGACCATTATTGAAATTGATATGTCAGAGCAGCTACTGGAAATGGCCACCGCCAACTTCAATGCATGCGTTTATGCGCCTAACCATAGACTGGCGGACACGCTCAAAAATACCAGGAGTGTTTCTTATAATTCCGCATGACTCCTGTATGCGATTCCTCAGGTCTTCTTCACTTTGAACTGGAGTTCGGTACACTAATGATTTAAGGTGCCACCAGAGGAAAAAATCAAGTGGCCCACCACGCCCAATCCAGCGATCAGAATAATTCTTATCTAAATATTGGCGTGCAACCAATCTGAAGTGTACTGGAGCACCATCATGCATAAACCAAATTCCAATTCTTTTCCTCAGTGGGATCTCTTCTAAGAGTCCAGGTAAGATGAATTCAAGAAAATGTCGATAATGGTCACCATTGAGTCTATGAGGCAGAAAATGTGGCCCGATAAGGAAATTCCCTACAATTCCAACCCAAACATTCACAGAAAACGTCTCTTGAAAATGGTTTTCAATCACGGCGTGTGGGTTTTCATCAGCCCACATATGATTGTTGTGAAAATTAATAATGGCTTTACGGAAAAAGCATGCCTCATCGGTGAATAACACTTGAGATAAAAACCATGGCTTTTCCAACAATTTATTTCGAATCCAAGTGCAAAAAGTTAATCTCTTTGGAAAATCCCTTGGCAGAAGAGCTTGAACACGCTGTATGTGATAGGGATAAAGTTGTTGCTCTTTTAAAATTTGCCATACCAAAACATGGGTTACGTTAAACTGTGCCGCAATTTGTCTTGTACTGGTGTCTGGATGCTGCTCAATTTCGTTAAGTACAGCTTCTTCTATCTGAACTGTTCTAACTCTCCTGGGTCTTCCTATGAGAACAGCAGACCTCTTGAAAGTACCCGTTTCACGAAGACGGGAGTGAATATTGATGAACATTTGTGTGCTGGGAATATGACGTTTGGAAATCTTTCTAGATACATTCGTCTGGCGGCACGAGCGTTACCATCAGCCATTCCATACATTAAGTACATGTCTGCCATTTCTGAATTTGTATATTCAACCATTTTATCCAAAGGAATATTGAATGAATCTGCTTTATAGCTTGCACTAATGAAGAATTAACAATGAGACAGTTTCTCAACTTTCGATAACTGTCAAGTTGTTGATATTTAAATAAATGAATTAATATCAAAGCCCACTTTGCTATTTTTATGAATTCAAATTGATTACAAAATTTCTGCGTTACTGCAGAAGAAAAAACAAACCGAAATTTCTGATAAAATAATGTACTCCGTACGGAAACAAAAATTTGTTTGATTTAGTTCTTCGGAGTTATGACCAGAGATTCATAAATGAAAATCAAATGTGTAATGATCTGCGACTATTAGATAAACCCTTTTAACTATCTTCCATTACAGGATTACCTTTCGGAAGTTTTTTATGTTGAAAAGGAAACGTTCAATTGAAAACTAAAAAATATCTTTTTTTAAAATAACAAAAAATTTGTATGAGTTCTCTATCAGAATCTTCAGGTTGAAAGTTAAGGTTTTCCCAATATCTGTCAGATCTAGTTTAATATCCAGCGTACCGCAGTGACGGGGAGATAGTAGTTTTCTGTTAGATATCACAAAAAGAAATCACATCTTTACAATAACTAGCTTTTATTTAGCTTCACTTGTAACTAACAAACAATTTAATAAAAGTTGAATTTGACCCACTTCTAATACTCCGATTAATTTGAAATTTGGCAGGTTTCCGTAATTCCGGTGACAATGCATTAAAAAAATGTTTGTTAAAAAACAAAATGGCGGCTCCAATATGGCGGACGAGTTTTGTGATTATGATTCGATTCTGTTCAAAATTGGTATGTGATGGTTTTTGGGTTGGAGATTTTCAGTTTCACATAAAAAATAAACTAAAATGTTAAAAATGAAAATTATAAAAAGAAAACATTTTAAAGTTTTTATACAATACACTGAAAAGGAAAAAATAATTCATTTCATTGTTTGATCTAGGTAATCTTGTACAGAAAGATTTTGATACTCACAGAATAACCTACAAAAAATGAAACAAATTATTTTTTCATTTTCAGTGCATTTGTATAAAAGCTTGTCTTTATATTTTTTATTGTATAATTTTTATTCATCGTAGATTTTTCTAATTCTGAAAAAATATTTCCATCAATTTACAATAATTGAAAATGTTTAATTTTCAAATTTTCTAATGTTATGCCACACTGGAAAATGTTTAAATTAATATTTTCATTATAGCCCCTGAACCGTACAAGTAAATGAAAAAATGCAAGATATCAAAAAGATGTTAAATGAAACAACATTGATTATTCCTTTCTCATAATATGTCAGTGGCGGCGGAAAAAAAAATTCTGAAGGGTTGAACAAAGCTTGACTCTGAAAAAAGGAGGACCCTGTGAATTATTTAAGAAATGCATTATTTTGTATCGTGCGCCCTATTGAATGGATTGTACTTGCCTAATTTGAACTGATTATTGTCGAAAATGTCGAAGTTAACTCTAAAAAATCTTGAAAAAAATGTATTTTTAACCAAGCCGTTTGGGACATATGTTTATATGAACTTTTCGTCCTGAAAACCTTCAAAGAATCACCTCCCGAAGTTTGTCAACGTACTTAATTAACACCCTGTATATATATCACTATTATAAACTAGTGCGTGAAGTAGTAATTTTCAATGAACGTCATCTAGACAAAACAGTTTATTCAACTGTAAGTAGAAATTTAAATGATTAACTAACTGTATGTATAAAGATGAACGTAACAAAACTGTATCTACTGATGGAAAGCGATTAGAAGTACTTCAGGCAGTTGTTGAAAACTCTAGAAGATCCATCCACCCAAGAAATTTCTGATTATACTGGTGTGAAAAAATCTGCGGTATGACTTCTGTATGTGCATTCAAGGATAAATAGAAGATCAACTTGATTTCCATAGACACATTATTTTTGAGGCTGAATCCATGTTCACAACAAATGGCGTTCTCTTTTCCCAAAATTCCAGGTGGTGGTCTGATGAAAATCCAGATATTGTCATTGATAATATAAACCAGTATTACCAAAAAAGAAACGTGTGGTGTGGTATTATTAACGACAAATCAAGAGAGGCCGTTTTTGTCGTCAAATTCTAACCAGTTATAACACCTTTTTGAAAACGAACTGACGGATATTTTGGATAATATGAGAAATTATAATTTCAATCCACTTTTTTACAACAAAAATCTCAAAAATGTCCCCAAAATGCAGTTACTTTGAATACCTTTTTTGGGTAGATGAACAAACAATTTCGAAAAAACATCACAGTACGTACATAGACCAACGTTTTACCTTTCTTTTGATACCAAACTCATTTCAATTTTTATCCAATCGATTGCTTCAAATTTTAATGGAAGAGAAATGCCATTGCAGCTACCTCGACTTTCTGTAAAAATCATCGTGAGGTGCTGTTGCAGACGTAGGTACATAGAATCGAACGTCCTCTAGAAGCCTATCCTTGTTTGAAAAAGAGACGAATCGTTTTTGAGTTATCGACTCGTTTACCAAAAAAACCGTCCCAAATATGGTCGCGCTCATGGTCTCTTAACTATTCTGAAATGTATGATGGTATTTTGTCATTATCCATCAAAGAATAGCATCATAATAATATAATCTTTTAGCATATTCCTGAAACTAACAGACTTTTAAGGTGAGTTTTTATCTTTTAACGTGACTGTATTTTCTGTTATGTCTGCAAACTGATATCACTCCTGTAGTAGGTATAAAATCTTCGGTGTGGAAATAAACGTTATCTGAAACCATTTTGGTATTTTACAGCCCTCAGGTTATCGCCGCAATGTGTGAGTAATATTTCGACGCAGTCAGCAATAGATTCAATCTGCGTATAAAAATCCCCATAAGCTTCGCTTAATAGCAGTTCCATCAGCAAATAATGTTGAAAGTAAATTAAGCAGGGAAGCACTGGGGCGTAATTACTTTGGAAATGTAGACTGATGAGATTTATTTCTGGTGCGGTTCTCGCCTTCAAAGGAACAGATACCAATCACAGGGTTATGATGGAACGTTCTGGAGACCGACTACTTTCTCAGTCATGCAAGGAGTCCACTTTTTTACGCATTGCATCAAAACTGCAATGAATTCAAAACTCGCTGAGCGAATATGATCTACTTTTGTTTGAATTCGACTATCACGTTAAGGTTTTATCATTAATTGCGCAACCAAAATGCATACAGAGTCAGTCAAATGTATGGACCCTTTCATTTTTCTCAGTGCTATCGAAAAAAAGTATTTTACTCTGCACCTTTCTGTAGATTCAAATTTGTTTTAGATGTGCCATTGGTGGAGAAGTGACACCATAATTTATTTTTAAATGGAACCATATGTCATGTTTAGTATCGCAGGAAAGCTTTGTTTTTCTCATTTCAATAGTACTGATAATATTTCAACTCTCTCGATAGGTACAGTGTGTTTCGTATTTTTGTGTCGAGCTTTGTAAATCAATGAATACTTATTGTTTAATTTGATCTAATTTTTCTTCAATCGGAAATCTGGCCAGTTAGATATTTTAAGCGATATGACAATTTGATTCAGACAGTGCCGCACGTAAGTTTCTATAAAAAAATAATATTTATATTCTACATTGACAGCTGTTTCATTAAAAAGTTTCATCATTTTATTAATGGATTAATTTCAGTTTTTACGACTAAAAATTATCCCAAACATAGTGAAATTTGTCAATGAAACAACTGTCGGTAACACTTAAAAAATGCTTTTTTAAAAACTAACGTACGCCACTGTCTGAATCAAATTGTCATATCGCTTAGAATATCCAACTGGCTACATTCCCCGATTGAGAAAAAGTTTGAACAAATTAAGCAATTGGTAAGTGAATTACAGAGGTCGACACAAAAATACGAAACACACTATATCTATCGACAGAGTTGAAATAACATAAGTAATGCTGAAATGAAAAAAAAAAACAAGCTTTACTGCGATACTCAACATGAAATATGGTTCTATTAAAAAAAAATGCCGATGACGTCTCTTTTTCACCAATGGCAAATCTAAAAAATATTTGAATTCTTAGAAATAGGCAAAGTGGAATACCCTTCAACTTTGATTCAAACTTTTTTTCGATAACCCTCATATTAACTGAGAAAAATGGGCGGGTCCATACATTTGAGTAACTACGTAAATCTATTACCGAAAGTAGGTGCATGTTCGATAATCATAGTAGGGGTACTCAGAATAGTTGCAATTCAAACATCATTCAGAGAAAGTTCACCTTTATTGCAGATGATGGGAAGGACATAAATCAACTGAAAAAAGTAATTGCTCAAGATACTTAAGGACTGACAATTCCAAAATTGTAGACAACTTCGTTGGCCAGTTAAAATCTACATTGAAATGTACTCATTGTGGTTACTGTTCAGTCTCTTTCGATCCGTTTTGGGATACGACGAAGAGCAGGCCAGCTAACACTATCACAATGTTTGGATTCATTCAGAAGGGAAGAAACTTTGGATGGTGACGAGAAGCCGACATATGCGAAGTGCAAAGAGAGAAGGAAGTGCACGAAATCCCTATCGATTCATAGATTCCCGAAAATTCTAGTTATTCATTTGAATAGGTTTCCTTCAACAGAAAGAGGAAAATTGAATGTTACCATAGATTTTCCGTTAGAGGGATTAGATTTGAGTAATTATACAACAGAAAACGTAACCCCTTGTCGATATAGTCTATATGCATTAACTAACCATAGTGGGACTACCCATAGCGGACACTACACAGCCTACTGTAGACATCCGTATGCGAGCACGTGGCATGAATACAATGATTCACATGTGACCCCAGTTTCATCTAGATCCCTGGTGAGCGGAGATGCCTATGTTCTCTTCTATGAGCAGGAAAGCACTAAATCGCTGCTATCATATCATACTTAGTTTTATTTAATGTTTCATTTGCATTTTTATTGTTTTTATATTATATTGTTTATTTATTTATTTATTCATTTATTGTACATGTCTACATACTGAAATATACTATTGCTCTTTATTTCACTAAAATACGAGGATGTATTGATATCTAGTTAGCCTAGACCAGTTCCCTGCATAAACAAAATATTGCGTTACCATAGCAACGAACAATAACTTATTAAAACTGTCAGTGTAAAGTTTGACGTCAAAAAAGTAAACCAGAGTTACGCAATAAATAAAAATAAAAATATTTCCACCGAAATTGTGAATATCGAAAAATTGGAATATGGATCCATCATCAAGTACCTGCATTTAAAAGGGTTAAGAGGTAAGCAGATTTACGAAGATATGCTAATACCATTGGTTATCAATGTCCTTCGTATGCGACCGTGAAAAATTGGACTGCAAGCTTCAAAAGAGGTAAATTGTCCATTGAAGTTGATGACCGATCGGGAAGGCCAGTTTCTGTGTCAGTCCCCGAAAATATCGATGCAGTTCATGACATGATTTCAACAGACCGTCGAATTGGGCTAAAACGGATATCTGAAGCAATAAATATTTCATACGAACGCGTTCATCATATAGTTCACGTCAATTTGGACATGAGAAAAATTGCTGCAAAAGGGATCCCCAAATGTTTGAATGTTGACCAAAAGCGTGCAAGGGTAGTAACATCGCGTTCGATCTGTGCTCGATTTGAAAACGATGTAGACTTCTTAAACCGAATTGTTACTATGGATAAGACTTGGGTACATTTCTACGAACCAGAAACAAAGCAACAATCGATGGAATGGCGACACTCCGGTTCTCCAAGACCTAAGAAGTTTCGTGTCCAAAAACCTGCTGGAAAAGTTCTTGCTTCAGTTATTTGGGATTGCCATGGAGTAATCATGATTGATTTTTTGGATAAGGGTAGAACAATAACTGGAGATTACTATTCAACAGTACTGAAAAAAATTAAAGAGAAAAGACGCAGAAAGCTATCCAAAGGTGTTTTTTTTGCAGGACAACGCCCCTGCACACAAATCTCATGTTGCCATGCAAAAAATTCGTGATTTAGGGTTTGAATTACTAGAACACCCCCCTAATTCACCAGATTTGGCTCCATCCGACTATCATCTCTTTCCTCAACTGAAAAAAAGTTTAAAAGTTTGTAAATTTTCTTCCAACGAGAAGGTAATAAAAGCTGTGGAGGTCTGGTTTGCAGGGCAAGGAGAAACCTTTTTTTTTGAAAGGTATAGAGACGTTGCAGGTTCGCTGTAATAAATGTATCCAATGAAGAGGAGGATATGTTGAGTAATAAAATATTTTGACATTGAAATTTTGGTTCTGGTTTTGGTTCTGGTTCTGGTTCTGGTTCTATAGTAGGCTAAAAACTTAATTTTTCAATATATCCTCGTATATACATGCGTATATTACAGGTTACAATGAGTTTGATCTTCCACGACAACATACCTTTTCTTCTTCTCTACTCTTTGTTGACTATCTCATCAGGCTATAGCTTGCCGGTAAAGATTGTTGTAAGAGCCAAACAAGCAACTTTTAGTTGAGGCTTAGAGGAAGAAGCAAAGCTGGCTATGAAGAGTCTTGTACCAGATAAATCCCGAGTACAATACGAGACACCGTTTCGCTTCCAAAAATGGTGTGAAGGTACAATAATAAAGCAACCCACTGAAATCGTTTCATTGGCCTACTTTCGAAAAAAATCAAAAGCACAGAAACCGTCGTCATCATGGAGTCAATACTCGATGATAAGAGCCATGTTATCCAATAACGAAAAAGTATGCATAAGCAGGTACAATAATCTTATAGTATTTCTGCAAAGACTATCAGAATGAAATCGCATATTTTGACAAAGAATAATATTGAAGCGTTTTTGACAAGAGCTGAGGATGAACATTTTTTGATGGTGAAGGTAGGTGTCATCTTTATTACAATTAGTTTGATTGAAATGATTTCGCTTCAAGGTTGTATTGATTATTGGAATCGCAGAAGGATGTCGACGAGATGAGTTAGGTATAGTATGTTTCTGGATGATATTGAGGATAGAGAAAATTCGCATCATTTTACATTACAATATACAAAGTCGAAATGTCAAAGAGAATTTGTCGTTACCTGTGGTAATATGGCAGGTATAAACTTTGGTAGAAATGATACACAAATACATTCGTATACAGAATACAAACCACAAGCGTTTTTTTATCACCTATAGAAAAGGCCGATGTTACAAGCAACCGGTTGATATCAACAACTAAAAATATAGCACCATTTCTCAAATTCCCCGATCCTGTACCATTTAATTAATTTATTCAAAAAATTTCCTTTCCAAAAAAAAGTAGAGATTATGTATATGAATTCACCAGATTTGGCTCCGTCCGACTATCATCTCTTTCCTCAACTGAAAAAAGGTTTTAAAGGTCGTAAATTTTCTTCCAACGAGGAGGTAATAAAAGCTGTGGAGGTCTGGTTTGTAGAGCAAGAGGAAACATTTTTTTTAAGTTCTTTAGACGTTGCAGGTTCGCTGTAACAAATGTATCCAATTAAGAGGAGAATATGTTCAGTAATAAAATATTTTGACATTGAAATTTTGTTTGGTTCTATAGTAGGCTAAGAATATTTCAATATATCCTCGTAAAGTGATAGTGTGATATCAATTTACTATGTTTCAACTTGAATAAAACAAATGTTATCTCCTCCAAGTTCAATTCTGATAATGTGAATACCCAGAAATTTCGATGCCATCAATAGAAATCTACAGGAGATGCTGTTCACATTTCTCAACAGACTATATACTGAACTGAATCAGGGCCAAGTGAGTGCAGCATTTGTCTGTGATCTGTCGAAGGCTTTCGATTGCGTAGATCATGAAATTTTGCTAAAAAAGCTACAACTATATGGATTCAGGAATCAGAGTAATAAGTGGAGACAGTCTTACCTAAGTCAAAGAACCCAGTTTGTGAAAACCCGCAAGTTATCAGCCAGTGCATCAATTCGTTGTGGAATTCCCCAAGGGTCGGTTCTTGGTCCAATTTTATCTTTGTTATTCTTTGATGACTTGGCTAACATAACGATTTATAGAATATTTAGTATATTTTCGCAGACGATACAACTATCTTAAGACATGACAACAACAATGTTAGCTTCCTTTTGAAAATAACTCAAGAAACATAAAAAATTAAAGAATGGTGTAATATTAACTTACTCTCCTTCAACATCAACAAAACTAACTGTATTGCATACTAGTGTTTTCAACTTTATATTCCCTTAGGAAATGATTCCATAGTCAATTCCAATACGAACAAATTTTTTGGAATATACATAGACTGGGAACTGAAGTTTCAGCATCACGTCAAGCAATTGGGAAAAAAGCTTGCATCAGGATGTTATGCCCTGCGTATAGCAGCCAATGAATTGGGTAAAGCAACAGCTAAAATGGTAAACCATGCTCTGGTTGAATCGCACATTCGATATGGAATTTCTTTCTGGGGATTATGTAACCAAGAAAACTTCCATGCAATCTTTGTCTTACAAAAACGTACTATTCGATATTTATGTAAAGTAGGATCCCGAGTATCATTCAGGTTACTTAGGTACTGTTCAAAGGGAATCATTTATTAACTATTTTATCTCTTGTGTTTATCCTTGAAACAGTTTGCTTGGTTTTCAAAAATGAATCCTTGTATGAGGTCAATGAAGGCATCACTCGCCAAAACGTTAATTCATAGACTGGAAGTTGGTGACAGATTTTAGGTGACGATTTTTTCGTATATGCCTCTGACACCAGTGGAAGATATGAAAATTCTTACAAAAATGATGAAAAATTTAAGCTGTCGCCGCGTGGCTTTCATATAAAAAAATCGATTTTCATCAAAAAATATGTGTTTTGGGACGACCCATTTATATCAAATTCAGTGACATCGTCCGGAACGTCTTATAATGAACGAGGCTATTGAGATAGCGGTTTTGGGACATGTGGCTATGGATAATACTCAAAGTCTTCGAAGCTTGGCTGGAGTGCGATCAAGTATTCAGAGAATTCTCAAAGTACATCGATTCCACCCATAGAAAATAAAACTTTTATATGAACTGAACGAAGAAGACTTTGCCAGACAGTTTCGTCAGGAAATATCTTTCAATTCAATCAATCAATCAATCACTTTATTATCCTTTTGACATATACATGTAGGTAGATAAAATACAATAAAATATTCATACAATACAATTTGAATCGGTGATTGTATAAAGGAAACAACTCCACTTTTCGGTCAAAATGAAGTGTTATATACATATTTCAGATAATTAGTCCGTGCACCGTTGAGTCTATAAAGGAGACAAATCCGATTCACTATATGAAAATTAAAGCGTCAAAAAATTGTGATTGAGTGTATAAAAGAAATAAATCCACTACTTGTTCCCTTTATACACTCAATGTGAGGGCGCTTCCAAGCGGACGTTTGACAGCAACCATTATTAGTCATTCTACATTATTAGTATGCATTAGGTATTGACTGGAGCAACGTTATTGTGTTGTTTTACGTGAAACTACGTAGTATTCTGAAGTATAATAGATAAGAATATGTCAGATTCCAACAGTGATAGTGAAGAACCACAACGTAAACGAAAAAAAGGTGTTCGAAACATTGAAAATTATAAGAATAATGTTCGGATTAAAGCAAGATTATTTGGACAAAAGTATACAAGTCAAAAAGGAACCGAAAGAGCTGCAAAACAAACAGGGCCGTACTGTAGGTAAGGATTCCATTGATTTCAGAAAGTTTTTCAAATTTGATCAGTCAATCAGTCTTCTAGGTAATTCTAAATGTATGTAAATTTTAGATGTAAAAGAAAATGTATGGAGATGTCACACGAGGAAAAGATGATGATTTTCAAATCGCTTTACTGTGGTAAGCCCAAAAACGAACAAGATACTTTTTTGATGGGTCTTGTGGATGTTGAAGATATTAAAAGACGTAGGCCAAAATATCCGGAACCAAAGCAGAATCGTCGAGGTAATTTCAAATATCATGTTTTGAATGGAAGCGTGCGACGTGAAGTATGTAAAAAAGCATTTCTGAGTCTTTATGCTTTATCAAGTAAAGCAGTTTTCCGTCTGACTACACTACTTTTGGATAACTCTAGACCTATTGACAAACGTGGTCGTCATGGTAATCGAGGTAATGCTGTACCTGACGCTATTATCTGTAAAATTCATGCTCATATTTCTGCATTTCCGACGAAAGAAACCCATTATGGTAGTAAACCATTAAAATACCTTGAATCGACCTTAACAGTAAAAAAAATGTATGAAATGTTTTGTTTGGAAAATGGAGATCTTGCAAAACGCGTTAAGTACGAATACTACTTAAAGCAGTTCAACGAAAATTTTGGATATCGGTTTGGTAGACCACAAGTAGATGTCTGTCCAACATGTGAAGAGTTGTCTGTGAAACTAAAATCACAGGTGTTAAACGAAAACGCAAAGCGTGTGGCTAGTGCAGAACTAATCGTACATAAAAGACGTGCCTCAAAGTTCTATAAAAAAATTGAATATGTCCGAGATTTGTGTGCTCAAAACCAACATATAGGTGCGATTGTTTTCGATTTTATGCAGAATCTGCCTTTACCTGATATGCCAGTAAACGATATGTTCTACCTTCGAAAACTTTGGCAATATGTTTTTTGTATTCACAACATAAAAACCAATGATGCTACATTTTACACATACTTTGAAGGTACCGCCAAAAGGGGTTCTAACGAAGTTGCAAGCTTTCTAAAAGATTACCTAGATACAATACCAAAAGAGATTACTGAACTACATATCTTTAGTGATGCTTGTGGCGGACAGAACCGCAATCATACTATTATTAGATTGTTATCAGCTCTCACGATGAATGGAAGATTTACCGAAATTCATCAATATTTTCCTGTTCGTGGCCATTCATTCCTGCCGTGTGACAGGGATTTTGGTCTAATTAAAAGAATAGTGAGACGCCGAGATCGAATTTTTACACCAATGGAATATGTTTCTATTATCGCTAATGCAAAGAAAACTCGACCATATTTTTTGGTCAAATTAGTTCAAACCGAAGATATAGTAGACTACAAGAGTTGGTGGCCTAAATATTTTAAAAAAAGTTGTACAGAAACCATTACAAGGAAGAGAGAAGCAGGGGAAAATCGCCAGAAATTTAGCATTTCTTCGTACAAACACTTCTTTTATAACAGTTCTACACCTGGCTACGTCATTGCAAACGACTACATAGATGGGTTCGTAACAGCTAAATATTACCTAGCAAAAACTGCCAATAAACCACAGTTACCTGATGACCGAGCCTACACAGAAAAAGTGCCGATTAAGGCAAAGAAACTAGAAGATGTCGCAAAAATCGTCAAGTATATTCCTGACGAACATCAACCCTTCTACGCTCAATTTGAAAATTGGCCCACTACTGCCTTGGAGTACGATTCCGAATGAACTTAATGTATAAGTTGTTATTAAAATATGTTTTGATGTTCTACAGTTTACATTAAAAACTGTTCCTATGTTCTGCATCATTGTTTTATTACCTTTATTCGCATTATGTTTGTATGATAATACGGTTTATTGTATAAAGGAAACAAATCCAGCTGTTAAAAAGTCACCTGTCACTTTTATGTTCCATCTCACCTCTTTATGTTATACCTCATTGTATTTGGGATGCTTGTCCCTCCATTTCTTCTGTACTGCATTTTGAAGCTTGACTTACCGTTTGTGTAATAAAACGTTTTTTTCAATTTTCTCGAAATCGTCTATGGTGGACATGTTCCCTTTATACAATCACCGATTCATTTAAAAATGCGATTTCATATCACAATACTCACAGACATTATAAAAAGATGTTATTTCCTTTGGAAGATTGTTAAAAAAATTTGGTCCAATAAAATACAATAAAATATGCATTCAATACAATTAAAAATGCGATTTTATATCACAAAACTCACTGATATTATAAAAGATTTGTCAACAATAAAACAATGTGAGTCTCTTTTTATTTTATTTCCTTTGGAAGATTGTTAAGAAATTTTGGTCCAATAAAATTTTGTTTTGTCTACATGGATGACTTTTTTGTCTCGTATTACGTTCGTGATAATCCATATTCAAAAAGAATTCACTTTTGTTTTGGAAAACATAATTCAAATATATATATATATATATATCGAGAAGGGTAGTCTCTTGACTGGACTAGTTGAAAAAAGCCAGTTAAACCTAGGTGAAAGAATATCCTTGGGGATGCAGTCAGAAAAAAAGGCCTTGGTAGGAAAACTCTTTGCTAAATTGTCAAGCTTTCGAAAAACTTTATTTTCATTCTCAAGACATCTGAAAAATTATTAATGATGTAAACATAACACTAATAAATGAGAAAAACAACTTACTAACGTGAGGATAGTTTGAAGAAAATAGCTAATGCTTTTTCATCGGTCATTATGTAGACACAAGTTTTTTTTAAACAGAGATGACGAAATACGAACATATTAAAACACTGTAAAAACAGCATGTTATCTCGGTAGAGACAACTGCAGTAAATGATTGAAAAAGTAAATTATTTCTAAAGATTCACTTAGATTAACAATATTCGAAACATTTTAAATAACTGAGGAGGATTATTATTATTATTGGAATTCGAAATGTTTAAAGATAAATTTTGTGAAAAAGATCTCTGGTTAAGAAATTTATCTTTAAATATTTCGAATTCCAATAATAATAATCCTCCTCAGCCAGCTATTATATATAAATATAGAACCTTACCATATGTCCAAGATTTAACTTCTAAACTCTCCAATATATTCAAATCCCAGGAATTGCGCATTGCAAAAAAGAATCTCAAAATAGTTAACAATCTCTATACCAAAACAAAAACTCCTCTTTCAAAATTAGAAAATACTAATGTCATTTACAAATTACCATGTTCTAATTGTGAGAAAGTCTACATTGGACAAACAGGTCGCAACTTGGCAGGACGCATCACGTCACACAAGAGCGATTGCAATCTCAAAAAGAACAGCTGTGCACTTGCTGAACACAGTATCAATACTTTTCACAATATCAATTTTAATGAACCTACAATTTTAGCAAAGGAGGACAATTGCCTTAAAAGAAACTTTTTAGAAATGGTTTATATCTATAATGACCATAACAGTATGAATAAAAGGTCTGATGTTGCTAACCTTAGCTTAATCTATAATTATATCCTTAAATTAGAGTCTGACAACTCACGAAATTCAAATATTACTCTTTCCTCCAATTAATTTAATCCCCCATAGATGGTATTCTGCAATAATCATAAACAAGTTTCGTGGTGGCACAAATCTCATTGACAAGCTATTTGACAGCTGACAAGTAACACTCTCCTTCTTTTCTCTCTTTTGTTTTGTGCTCTGCAACGAAATGCGTAAAATGGTTGACACATTTTCAGTTATAATTTAAAATGTTTCAAATTTTGTTAATCTAAGTGAATCCTTAGAAATAGTTTACTTTTTTAATCTTTTACTGCAGTTGTCTCTACCGAGATAACATGCTGTTTTTACAGTGTTTTAATATGTTCGTATTTCGTCATCTCTGTTTAAAAAAATTTGTGTCTTCATAATGACCGATGAAAAAGCATTAGCTATTTTCTTCAAACTATTCTCACGTTAGTAAGTTGTTTTTCTCATTTATTAGTGTTATGTTTACATCATTAATAATTTTTCAGATGTCTTGAGAATGAAAATAAAGTTTTTCGATAGCTTGACAATTTAGCAAAGAGTTTTCCTACCAAGGCCTTTTTTTCTTACTGCATCCCCAAGGATATTCTTTCACTTAGGTTGAGAATATCTGAGTTTAACTGGCTTTTTATATATATATATATATATATATATATATATATATATATATATATGTATATATATGCTGAATACTTGTTTCAAGGAGCAATAAATGTTCCAGTGACTGTAAAACAGTCGAAAACAATCCTTTAGGAACTCACTATACCTTTGTATAGATTGTTTGGCATATGTCCGACAGGAAACAACTACTTCTCTGGCTAATACCTCGACAGATATTGAATTATACCTGTCAGACATATGTGCAAAGATCCTTACTTTGAAGGAACAACTTTGCAAAAGCTCTCAGAGACAGACATCAGGACACCGCCTGATCCAAACAAGGGACCAACTGCAGACCGGTTTCGGGATGAAATCCCTCATCAGTGCATTTTTACAAGTATTCGGTATTCGAAAAATACACCTCAAAATTTGTTTCTGAACTATGAAAACACCATGAGCAAGTGTGGAATTGCCCCAGAAGCAAATACCATATTTTAGTCTAGATTCAATTTGAGCATAGTATACATACCAATACAGTACGTAGATTGAAGAACATATATTTCAGTGAACGCAATCTTGAAATCAATTGCTGGCACTGAGGTTTCCAATTCAAAAATTCCTCCAGATAAATTCCTAAAATTTTCACTGGTTCGTGTGAATTTAAGAGAAATGTATTGTCTATTGGAATCTGCAAATTCTCCACAACTCTCTGTCAATTCAGAATCCTGATCATTTGCGTTTTATCTGCATTGAAAAAGAGATCATGTCCATTGAAGAATTTAGCTACCTTCTCTATGGTGTCTTCACATTTTGATTCCAATTCTTTTGTATCTGGATTGGATATGACCAATGAGAAGTCATCTGCGTATGCAGTGTAATGATCTGTACTGATGACATGATCCATATGACTTACATATAGAATAAATAGAATGGGCCCTAATACCGATCCTTGTGGGACACCTCTAATCATATTGGAAATGTAAACTTACTATTTGTTTTCTATTCCCTAAGAAAGATGAGATCCATTCAAGAGCTATACCTCGCAAACCATATGTTTCTAATACCAATAGTAGTTTTTATGTTTAACACAGTCGAACGCCCTACTCAAATCGCAAAATATTGCAGCAGGGCACTCGCCTATATCAATCATATATATTATATTATGATAGAATGAATACATTGCTGTGGTAGTTAACATTCCCGAACAAATCCAAATTTGCTCTTCAATTTTCAATATTTGTTTTTCAGACGAGAGGACATTCTTTGTTGATAGACGTGTTTCAGCTTTTACGAAAATAAGTCTTCGTTGGGCCACCCTGTATGTGGATTTTCGCTAGGAAAATGTGTTCTCCGAAGTATTTGTAAAAACGAGATCGTTTTAAAAAGCGGACTTCTGCCTATACGTTTATGTTGTTTGTGGTGGCTAATAAAAATTTTCTCTACACTTTTAGTGCCGACCAAAAGATATCAATTCTGTATTTTACTGTTACAGTTCCTCCGGATATTGACGATTCCGGGACTAGCGGAGACATTACCATAAGGGAAGGCGAAAACGTCACCCTAACTTGTGGTGCTACAGGACATCCACAGCCCAGAATTTTATGGAGGAGAGAGGATGGAGAACATTTAATTATACAAGATGTATCCCATCAAACACAAAAAGGTATATTATATTTTATATTAATTATAACTGCTCGAGTGAAAATGAGACAACAAAACGTAATCACAGAATTGCAACTATGCATTCGCCACTTTCATATACATTTATTTTGTTGAAATAGTTTTAGGCCGGGATCGATAATTTTTGACACCAAAAAATTTCAGAACAGGTTGATACCCATTGGGAAAGTAGGAAAATATAACAAAACTGGAAGGAAAAATAGTTTACGGGCGACTTCAGTTCGGGAAGTGGAAATGGGTGAGATTTTAAGGGTGGAAACCGGTTTATAACGATTGCCGGCAAAACTACGAGTCATATCGAAAAAAGTTTGATAGTAAAATTGTAGGTAATGGAAAGATTCATAACTTTTGTTTTCACAGTTTTTTCAAATAACCCCAAAATTTATAGAAAAAATACAAAAAAATAACTTTTTGGTTTTTTATTTTTATCTCCCACAAAAAATGGTAATTCCACAGGGAATTTGGTAAAAACCTTCTCATGTCCCAAACACACTGATTTTTTTTTTCAAAATTAACGTGTTTCGACTGCTCATTGGTCATTGACACAGGTACAGTCAATACATTAAACTAGGTAGATATTGATATACAGTGTAACTATAAAGAAAAAATACAAGTAATCAAGTAAGTAAGTAGGTAATTTATTCAGTAAGTAATGTGCTTACAGGATACACTAGAAAGTACAAATGACAATATAAACATATTGCGCTGAGAACAATAATCTTATAATAAAACATGAGAACATAGAATAGCCAATATAATTATACAGGGTGGCCCATCGAAAACTTGACATCGGGGTTTTGGGTGATAATATCGCAGATGTGGAAAAACCCTCGGACAGGTCGATTTTAGTTTCGAGGGGGGCAGTTTGTTCTCCTACATGCACCACCGTCACGGCAACACTCGAGGTGTGGGGTGAACAACCCCTGAAATTTGAATAGGGAATAATGGTGGAGTGGCACATCTTTTGAAAGCCCGTTAAGTTCTCTATCCAACGGCGTCCCGATTTTGAAGTTGGGATGAACCGTTTGGGAACAAATAAATTCAGGAATGAACCTGTACGAAAGTTAAGAGCTTACTTGTACGTCTCTGGAAAACTCATTTGCCAGTTTTTGCAATCTATCATTTATTTGCTACGATACTGTGAATGTTTTGCTCAGTTTTTTTCGCGGTACCCATGAAATTTTTTTAATAAAATAGAACAAACAGATAGAGCATGCAGTTTCTGTTTTTCACGTGTGTACTACAAGTGAGTTTCATTCGTGTGTGGTATCGTACGTCGAAATTGAAACGAAACAATGGTGTATACAGTGGCAGAGAGGGTTGCGTTGATTGAACTGTATTATGAAAACAATAGATGTGCGAAAAGGGCTGCGGAACGGTTCAATCAACAATATGGCAGGACTGTGTCGCGGCAGTATGTGTCTGAATTAGTATCAAAATTCCGAGAAACGGGATCGGTAGCAAATAAAAAACGGCAAATCGAACCGCCAGTAAGAAATGAGGCGACAACAGTGGCAATTTTGGGCCATGTTGAGGTTGACCATACGTTGAGTACAAGACAGCTAGCAACTGTTTCCGGTATCTCAAGAACTAGCATTCAGCGTATTTTAAAACTACATAAATTCCATCCTTACAAAATTAAATTAACACACGAACTGAATGAAGATGATTTTGATCGGCGTTTACAATTCTGTGAGGTACTAAGTGAGCAGGCGATTGCAAATCCTCAGTGTCTGTTCACCATTTGTTTTAGTGATGAATGTTCTTTTTTTTAAAATGGTATAGTTGATCGCCATAATTGTCGATATTGGGCTGATTCGAATCCCCATATATTTCATGAGGTACATACGCAATATCCTCAAAAATTAAACGTATGGGCTGGTATTTTTGGGGAACGTATCGTGGGCCCCCTCTTCTTAGAAGGCAATCTAACAGGGGAAATGTATCTGGAACTGCTTGAAGACACAATTGAACCAATGTTTACTAACATTATTGAAAATGACCATCATTATCAGGAAGATCAGTTTATATTTCAACAAGATGGTGCTCCTCCGCATTATGCTATGCCTGTTCGGCGATATTTAGATCACCACTTCCCTGGTCATTGGATTGGTAGGCGAGGTTCTATTGAATGGCCCCCACAATCACCAGACCCGTCTTCCTTAGATTTCTTTCTGTGGGGTCATTTGAAAAGCAGAATTTATGCTACACCACCAGCTTCACTAGCAGATTTACGGCAACGAATCACATTAGAATGTAGCCAAATCACCCCAGACATGCTCCAAAATGTACGAGAACGTTTTCAACAAAATCTGTATGATTGCATGGAAGTTGGAGGTGCGCATTTCGAGCATTTGTTACGATGAGACTAATGTAAGTGAATTTTACTCTTAACTTAATTATGGCTCATTTCCGTTAGAAAAACTGCCGACCGTTTTGTTTCGAGAATTCAACGGGCTTTCCAACGATGTGCCACTCGACTCCTATTCCCTATTCAAATTTCAAGGGTTGTTCACCCCACTGCTCGAGGGTTGACCTGACGGTGCTGCTTGTAGGAGGGCACAATGTCCCCGTCGAAACTAAAATCGACCTGTCCGAGCGTTTTTCCAGATCTACGATATTAGTACCCAAAACCCCCATGTCAAGTTTTCGATGGGCCACCCTGTATACATAATCTCTTATACACTTATATTCAATAACTGGACTTTCTGTATTCAGATTTGTATTAGAGATGCCACCTAAGCAAGCTTGTGTTGCGGTATCACCGTTTTTTATTAAAAAGTTCAACTGAAAACAAGTGGGAGGAACTACAGATGAAATGACTCATGTTCGCGAGCAAATATGAATATAGCAAATAAATTGAATTGAATCAAATCTAGATTTCTAGCTTTCAGGCGGTCAAAATTATTCTTCACAAAGTTATTTAGTTTCTGTTTCATCATTTTGGAGATATTTTTTAATTCAGAAGGTAATTGATTGACCAGTTTAGGTCCTATATAAGTGACGAATCTCTGATTGTGGCGAAGTCTAACAAAAGGGACCTCAATATCCAAATTAACGTTCCGACGGGTGATGTACTGGTGAGTTCTATAGGTCAAGGGTGTACTTATGACCCACATGAGATAATGATAGGAGTAGAGTTTTATCACATTGAAAACACCTGCTTCTTCGTATAGTAATGCGGTGGAAAACGTTCTACTTTTTTTCAGAAGGTTTTAAAGCAGGGTATTTTGGACTGTCTCCACATTAAGCAGTCTAGTTTTGAATGTACCGCCCCATACAACGGTACAGTAGCGAATGAAAGTGTCTTTTTATCCAGGATATTTCTGAGCTGATAACATTTGTAAATCAATTTACGCAACCTTTATATGGTATATAAAATATGCTCATTCCAGCGCAGATGTTGATCCATCATAAGTCCTAGATACTTGATCGACTGGGTTATTTTAACAGTTGGGTATTGACACTTCGTGGGCACGTGACAGTTGGAAATGTGGATTTGAATGGACTGAAAATTAGGTTGATCTTTGGCAATTGAGGAAAAAGCTATAAATTTTATTTTTTCGATATTGAGACTCAATAAACTATTATTAAGCCAAATAGAAATTAATTTCAGATTTTTCAATTATTTCGAACCGGGTTTCACCTGAAACCGACACAGCGGTATCATCAGCACGAGACATTGATTTACCATTAAGATTTTCAATGCAGAAAATACTATTTATGTACAACAGGAAAAGGATAGGGCCCAATACTGTCCCCTGTGGAACCCCCATGTTGACTGGTAGAGATTCACTAAGGGAATTGTTAATTTTAACAGCCTGAGTTCTGTTCAGCAAATAGTTTTTCAATATATCAAGTGACAGGCCTCTGATTCCATTGCTTTCGAGACGTTTAAATACAATTTCATGATTATCGGTATCGAAAGCTTTAGCTAGGTCTAAAAATACTGTCAAGCACTTCTGTTTATTTTGAAAGCATTCAAGCACCGAGTTTGTTAATTGAAATACTGCTGATTCGGTTGAGAGGTTTTCCCTGAATCCAAATTGGTTATTAGACAAAATTTTGTTTTTATTGGAAAAATGGAGTATTCTGGTTTTCAAACATTTTTCAAAAAGTTTGGGAAGTTGTTAATTACGGATATTGGTCTATAATTAGTAGCTTTTTTCTTTTCTCCAGTCTTGAATATTGGTGTTGTATTTGATCCTTTAAATCGGGAAGGGACTATGCCACTAGTAAAAATCAAGTTTAATTATAACATAATGGTTGTATACAGAATTTATGAAATTTTTTTATAAGATAAACAGAAATTTTATCTGGTCCTGATGATGGATTATTTTTTAAAGTCGAGATGATGTTGATTACTTCAATATTCGTTACAGGTTGTAAGAATGGTGAATCCTTGATATTTATATATCTTTCTGGTATCGGTTGGTCATCTTTTAATATTTTGCTAGCCATAGTTGTACCAATATTAGAGAAGAAAATATTGAAAATATAGAATGTAAAGGGACCGTACTGGTGAGTTCTATAGGTCAAGGGTGTACTTATGACCCATATGAGACAATGATAGGAGTAGAGTTTTATCACATTGAAAACACCTGCTTCGAGAAATTTGAGCAGCGAACTGAACTCACTAGTGGAGCCGAGTACTTCCTTCAACAATTCTTTCAGGTTATGTTGACTTCTGACGCCTGTATACTGTGTACAATCCAACAGAATGTGGCTGACAGTGAAGTGAGTATCGCGATGTTGGCAGATTGGAGGATTACTAGCGCTCATTAGGTATCCATGTATTAGTCGCGTATGTCTGATTCTCAATCTATGGATGACTGTTTTATCTTTTGTGTTCATTTTGGGTATTTCAAATGCATTGATAGAGGGATGGACAACATGAAGCTTCGTGTTTGATCTGTTCCATTGATTGCACCATTTTTCTGAGATGATTCTTTTCATTTTTCTTTTGAGATCGTTGCCCAATTGTAGGTTTTCTATCGGTAGTTTGCTGATGAGCCTTCTTTGGCTGATTGATCTGCTTTCTCGTTTCCATAAATTCCTACATGTGATGGAACCCAAATTAGCGTAACAGAAACGTCTTTATCAGCTAACTCATGACAACGTTCATGAATATTTTGTACAATTGGATGACTGGTATGCATATTTTTTATGGAGTGAATTGAAGATAATAAGTCTGTACAAATTGACTTTTTGGATTCGAAATATTTATTATTTCCCCTTATTTTGATTCAATATCCAAAAATAACCCTAATTTTCAATAAAAAATTCTCACTTCAAAATATCTGCTTTTTGAAAAATAATTAATGTTCCCGTTTCCAGTAGATCTTCGATATCTTCAAGATCATCATCGTTTTCGCCTCCAATATTTTTTCCAGTGGATGAAGAACCAATGCATGGTTCTTCATCCACAATTTCATCTGAATCATTAACTTCCTCATAGGTTTTTTCTTCAACATTGGCGCATTCTTCAGAAGCATGACAATTTGAACATGAATTTGTGCATTTCAAACCACATTTCAGAATGTTACATGCAGTTTCACAGCTGCAGCAAATAGTTTTGAGCAGTGCTTCCGGAATTAGTTCCTTCTCTGTCAATTTAGGCATAATGCCACGTTGATGTTGCTTCCAGCCCCAATCTGTTGCTGTCAGTTCGTTACCCAGTAAAGTGATAATATGCCCTATAACTCTGTCGTTCTGCTGCGCTTTCCTTTGGTGGGAGATTTGTCAATATTGAAGATTTAATTCTTGCCAATTGATATTTGCGAAATCCTGATTGATTTGGTGTTATATTTTCATTTTCACATTCATAGATAGATTTGATTGATTTCAATCCATTTTGGCAATATATTCTTTGGTTGCATCTTTCTTATAAAAAATATTGGACAAGTTTGACAAATTTTCATTGTCTAATAATTAATTTACGATGATTTTCTTTCCTTTTTCGGCAAATCCAGATGTTGTTTTGCAACTAGAGAAACAATGCATAATCAACGATATTTTGGAAGGATTCGTATCTGTAACTATAGGACGTGAAAAGTAGATCTTTTACATTTTCAGAACCTGGGTTCCTATTCTTGAGTTTGTACGTATGCAAATTTAATTTACTGTTTCATACTAATACCATTGTTTATATAGAAGATAGTAGGTCAACCATATGATATTATAATTGTATCAAAATGGATGCGACATGTAGATGGCGATAGTGAGCTCGCATCCAAGTCATGTCGCAACTTCAGTGATCTGGCCTCCAAGTCATGTCGTAACTTGATTGAAACAATGGGGCAGCATTAAAATCAGGGGTTTTTGAAGAAATCTGCATCAAAATGACTTGAAATATTCATGTTTGGAACTAATCACGCTAGATGACACTCGCGTTTGGGTCCAATACCTTTTCCACAGGCATTGACTAACTATCTTCTATTTAAACAATGCTGATACACATAAAATGTGTATATTTGTCTCTTTCATTCGTATACGAATTGGAAGTCGAATGATTCGAGAATAGCCTTCAATACGCGTTCAAAATATTTGAATGTAATTGATTCAAAAGGACCAAAATATCAATATCCTGACCCATAACTAGAGGGTTTTATTACTATCTCTGTCAATTTCTATCGCGTTCAAAATTATAATGATTAAAAAAATCGAGATTTTTGTTTCTTTTGCACTTTCTAAGAAAATTAGCTATAGTAATGTATATATTTTTTAATACCATCAGAAAGAAGAGTTTTCAACAAATAGTAAGCTTAAAGTTTTTTTTCCAAAAACTGACGTTAAAATTTTCGATTGAAAATCGGGTTGCTATTTCAATATCAAATCAGAATAATGCAAAAAATCAATGTTTTGAATTCAAAAAATAAAACTGTGTTAGGGACAATAAAATAGGTTTCCACCAAATATCTTAAAAAAAATTTGTGGTAGATGAAAATGAAATACCAAAACGTCGGTTTTTTGAAGTTTTCGCTTAAATTTTGAGGTAATGCAAAAAAAGTATAGAAGCAAAAGTTGTATATATTTTTATTACCTACAACTTTGTCCTTCAACTTTTTTCTATAGGATTCGTCGTTTTGCCGGAAATAGCGATGAACCGTTTTCCTCCCTTAAAATCTAACCCCTTCCACTTCCCGATGCCAAATCGCACGTAAATTATTGTTCCTTTCATATTTGTTTTATTTTCTTACTTTTCCGATAGGTATCATCCTGTTCTGATTTTTTTCACTCTTTACCATTTTCAAAGGTTTTGGCGCTGGCCTATTTCATCATAAAATTGAAGAAATTCCTTTGTGCTCAAAAACGTTGCAATCATGATTCCAGATTGATGTAAACAGTCGAGAAGTTTTCGTATCATGAGATAATTACGCTCTTTCAGTATTCGAGATGTCACGTTCCTAAATTATTTGCATTATGAAACATCGATCGGCGAGATTTGCTTGTGACGCCTTCTACGACTGATTAAAGGCGGTGCTCGCACCATTGCTAACTTAGTGCAGTGCAGTGCAAATTCAGGTCACATTTAAATTTTGTAATCGTCGAAGTTCGTTGAAGTTTTGTCAGACAGCCACTGTTTCTCTTTTTGAGCGAGTTTTTAGCAGAGGCTTAATTCGAAGATTAAAATATGGTTTTAAATTAAAAAAAACATTAACTATGTTCCATTCTTTCAGCAACTTTCTGGTTGCTGTAATATTCCAAGAGCCGGAGAGAGGCGACCTTCACCCATCCTTTAGCTGGATGAAACAAATTCTCATAAAAAGATAAATACGCCTGAAATGGCTTGCCTATCATAATGTGGTCCAAGCTATTTTTTATTAAAATGATAATAGTGATGAAAGATTTATGTCAAGTAAATTATTTACTGAAGGGTGCTATGAATGGTTAACCCTTTCGCTCATGGTGTCCTAAATTTAGTACACAACTTTCTTGTTTTTTTTTGTGTGCAGAAAACTGTTTAATCCAAGTATTGTTGTCATGGTTTCATAAGTTGTTATTTTAGTTGCCAACTGTAATTTTATCTGTCATCTATCAGATTCTTCAGGAAGTATTTTGGAAAACTTCAGCTGACGAGAATGGACGAATCCTATCATCTGGGTCACCAGTTTGGTGTATGTCATTTTTGAATTTCTCAGTGTGGAATTTATTCATCGAAAAAAATACTGTGTGTTCACATTAGAGTGTTTTACGTACTCGATTCAAAATATTTAAACATTTTATCACTATTTTGAAGTTTTGAACATGAATTTTGGTGTGCTAAATTTAGTACACTGTGAGCTAGTGGCATTGCATATGTGGTAGACATAACCTCACTTTATATCATTAAAAAATGTATTTTTTGTTATTTTCACAGTACCATTGATTGACATGGTTATTAGAAGTGCCTTAAGTAATCAGAAGCTATTATCAATAATAGAAAACAATTTATCTGATAGAATGTCAATGAAATCGAAAGTGACTTGAGTTAGGGCACTAATTTGGAAGATTCTGGGGGTAAATTTCATGAGTACGAGATTGATTCAGAATGCTCGTTTATTTACTTGGACATAGGTTCAGAGGAAGAACAAGAAAACGAGTAGTTATATTAGCACAAAAACTTGCCAGAATCAACTGAATTACCTACCTACATTTTGATATATAAAAATAGTCTTGGAATATTACAGAGTATGCTGCGACATTTCTACTTTCGTTTTCGGATATTTTTTGATTTGCACGAAACATTTTTACTGAATTGCAATGACTATCACAAAATTTGTGTTCTCATATTATAATATCCCATATACCGTTTGCTCATGGTGTACTAAATTTAGCACAACCCATATCACAAAAATTGGCTGTCGCAAAAAATTTTCTATAGGCTCAAAAATCTTAGAAAAATTCATTTATTAAATTTGCAAAATTCAAAATTTTTTATTTCAAAATACAAAAATTCATGAGTGAAAGGGTTAAGAATACCCTTGGTACATATTCATAATTGTATCGTTAGTTTTGGCAGTTTTCCCGAGTTATGGAAAACTTCTGTGACCACACCTATTTTCAAGTCTGGTAGTAAAATTTCTATTATGTGTGCACCATCTAAGCTTTCGGAACAAATTATTTGTACAAAATCATACAACTTTACTAATAAATGCATAGTTCCACAACAACACGGGTTTGTAAGACAAAGGTCTATTCACAGATACCTATTTTTATATGAGGCATATGATGTCCGGAGGACTGGTCATTGCTAGTATCCTATACAATAGGAAAAGTTGGGTCGAAAATACATCAGAAAACAACTACTTTCCTGTCTAATGCCACGACGAACATTGAATTACATCTGATGAAATTTCCGTGCAGAGTTCCTACAAGGTTATCTCTGCAATTGCTTGTTGCATGGGAATGTTCATCGAAATATTCTGACCACCTATATATTGATTTCGGAGTGTTGCTCCTCATCAGTATAGGGTAGGTCTAGCAGTCAATAACTAATGACTGCAACGAATGAATCGACAACCAAACCCATTTCAAGACCGAAACTGAGATCACGCCCGCACAGTGGATAACTCCAAACTGCGAGCGCCATCTCAACGCCGGCCACCCAACTAAGCAATACCCATGAACCACGATCGTCAAGACGTTTAACACGGAAAATAAATCTGTAGTTCACAATGAGCTTATGACATGAGGCATAAGATGTCCGGAGGACTGCTCATTGCTAATATCCTATACAATAGGAAAAGTTGGGTCGAAAATCCATCAGAAAACAACTACTTTCCTGGCTAATGCCACGACGAACATTGAATTACATCTGATGAAATTTCCGTGCAGAGTTCCTACAAGGTTATATCTGCAATTGCTTGTTGCATAGGAATGTTCATCGAAACATTCGGACCACTATATATCGATCGAAAGTAGTTGTTTTCTGATGGATTTTCAACCCAACTTTTCCTATTGTATAGGATATTAGCAATGAGCAGTCCTCCGGACATCTTATGCCTCATGTCATAAGCTCATTGTGAACTACAGATTTATTTTCCGCAATAATCACTGATTTCTGAAAAGCTTTTGATAAAGTTGATCACGATATTATATCGACAAAACTCAGTGAATTTGGATTGTCAGAGAACTTTTTACGACTCTCAAAAAGTTACTTGGAAATAAGACAATTTGTTGTGAAGTACAATGGAAACACTTCAGGAAAGTTTCATGCAAATTCCGGAGTACCACAGGGATCCAATTTAGGACCATTACTGTTTATTCTATTTATCAATGATCTACCGTCATTCATTAATTATTCAGAATGCCTGCTTTCCACTCCACTAAAAACTATTTTGACAGTAGCCAATAATTTTGATGAAATATTAAACCTCAACTGGACTTTGACTCAATATGTCATTCATAGACTAATCCTTACTCATATAATCAACTTTCCTCCTGAATAGCCATCATAGTTTAAGCGCCCAAGTTATTTTGTTTTTGCAACCTCCTACAGTTCTGATGATAGTATAAGCACTGTTTATATAGAAGATAGTCAACCTTATGGGATTATAATTGGATCAAAATGGATGCGACATGTAGATGGCGATAGTGAGCTCGCATCCAAGTCATGTCGTAACTTCAGTGATCTGGCCTCCAACTCATGTCGTAACTTGATTGAAACAATGGGACAGCATTAAAATCCGGGTTTTTTGAAGAAACCTGCATTAAAATGACGTCAAATATTCATGTTTGTAACCAATCACGCTAGATGACACTCGCGTTTGTGTCCAATACCTTTTCTACAGGCATTGACTAACTATCTTCTATTTAAAAATGGTATAAGTGAACAAATGTTTTATGAATAAAATTACATTTATGTTATTTATAAGAGTTGAACCATGTAAAAAAGCCGATAGGCTTGTGTGGACAAGTGAATAAATGAATAAATAACCAGATGGCGTGAAGTGAAAAAATAATCTTCCAGAATCCTCACTAATTCGCGAATCAAAATCTTTGTTAGGTAAAGGTAACTCAATTTCAGTTGTCATCATTACAATTTCCCTATTTACTATTTGACATGAATCACGTTATATTTTATTTTGACACTTGCAAATTTATCATCGAATAATTATTGTTGATTTCGATGCTAAGTTTGACATCATTTATTAAAATAGAAATTTCGTCCAGGACAATGTTATGTATGGTTGGCATCTAGAATTCGAGAGATGCTGTTGTTTGTTTCAATTGTAATGATTACAATTTAAATTAAGTTAAGGCTGGTTCATAGACCAAACTGTTACTTTTACTTCAAGAAATTTGACGCATTGGGTTTTGGTAATTGCGTTCATACAACATACTTTTACCTTTACTTTTACCTCAACAAAAGTTCGTTTTGCTTTAAGGAATCGTTAAAGTAAAATAATTTCCACGTTCTGCGTGTGAGTCAATGCTTCAACATAGGTCTACTCACCCTGTTCCTTCTTATTATCTCTCGATATTTTCCTCTCTTTCGTTTTACTAATAGTATGATAAGTGATATGTTTTACTTCATTTATTCATTCACTATTTTTTGTGTATATTAGGATTTCCTAAATAAACGCATTCGTTCATTCATTCAAGTGCTGTATATTGTCATTTAAAATATCTTTTTAAATAGCATAATGGCTGTGTATGATCATTTATTGAGAATGTTCAGCAGTTCCACTGGATATTCAATAGAAGGAATAAACATTATAGAAATAGAATAATGAAGAAAACAGAAATGTTGAAATCAAAATACTTCAAATTGACGAATTGAATTGAAGAAAAGGTAAAAGAAAAAGTAAAAGTTTGGTCTATGAAACAGCCAAGGTCTAAACTTGTGACTCAACGGCCATGTAGATTCAGTGAGGAACTAGAGGTAGACAAAAGTAGACAAAAAGTCCTTTCTGGACTTTGCGACAGATTTTCATACCAAAGTAAAAAAGTCCTTTCTAGACTTTGTGACGGCTATTGATTCCAAAGTATAAAAAGCCCCTCCTACAAAAGTTCAGAGCATCTTAGAAATCAACTCTTTAAATGTGATGGAGAGTTTGAAAGTCTCGAATCTTCAGTAAGGAATTACAATTTTCTTGACCCTAACATCCACGAGCAACAGCTAGTAATTTTATTTTGATATTTGAAATGTTAATTCGACCATCAGCCATAGAATCACTTCTTGCCCAAAGCGATGCCCACAGTCGTAGGTTTGGGAAAAATCTCATATTGTTCAATGGTATGACATGTTAAAAATACCTCAAATGTATCAGAAAGTCTATCTGAGAAACCTACTAGGTTTATGCATTTATTTCCGCCCACGGTTTCTGTTTCAATAAGCTAGATCTAGAAATTATTGAGAAACAGTAATACAAAGTCACTTCGCCCTTGAACGAGCCCATAAATGAAAGATTAGACTACTCACATTGCACGATGTGAAAATGTAGGTTGACTTTACTCCCAATTCATAACTAATTTGTGTGCTTAAAAACATAACAGCTGGTTTTAATGCACTTCAAATATTCTCTAGTCTGGATGAACATGTCTGACCATCAACAGGGAAGTTGTAAATGAGCCTAATGCAATTTTGAATTGTAACCATCGGCCTAAGATGTATTTGTAAAGAACATTTTCAAATAATTTTTTTTTGAAAATAGCCCAAATTTTACGATTCGTTAGAAATTTATCAAAATTGCCGCCATATAGGTGGTCTCGTGACATATGTCAAAATCGAGTTTTAGGTTTTCGGATGTACAGAAACGATCCCCTTTGGAATTTTTTTTCTGTAACTCTGATAATGAAAAGGGTTGTCATGTGTTGCAAACATTATGGCTCACACTATATCTTATATCGAATTCTTCAGTCCTTCTTCTCCTTCAGATCTTTCTGATTTGCATTAATTTGCTCTACGAAGGGTTGAAAAAAATAACAGAACAATAATACCTATCCTTCAGAAGGCAGAGTTTGCACACCTCCTACTCCACGTAGTGAAGCATCACTATGAAGTATAAATTATTTACTTGAAAAAATCCTCCAATAAATAACTTATACGGACTATTTCGATATGTTTCGCACGAAAACTTTCTTATTTCCCGATAGGGTACAACACCTACTCGCCCAAGAAACAAATAATTCAGCATTGTACAACCCTGTAGGCCAACGAATTTACATTTTAGGTATCTGCATACCAGAGGAGCTCCGAGTTCGCTAAAAAAACTTTATTGTTTCAGCGGAAACATTTAGAGGTTCTACGCTGGAACTCGTGAGGGTAGACAGGCGACAGATGGGAGCTTACTTATGCATTGCAAGTAACGATGTCCCTCCAGCAGTCAGCAAACGTATCACTTTGCATATCACTTGTGAGTATTCGGTGAATTATATTTATTCTGATGAACAGCAGTTAATTTGAATGGTGGGGGAGTGCTATAATTGTTTTCTATTTGAGAGGGAAAGATGGGAATTGGGTACCGTTAATTACCTTTATACCTGGCACCGTAAAGGGTCATATACGAGTTGGGTGCGACGGATTTCTTGAATAATGTCGTTAAGGGTGATTTGAGAAAGTATTATCACACGTTCTTGGATACTGGAGAAAGGGTTGTTTGGGCAACTGGGCGCAAGGACTACCGGGCGCAGGGACGGCTGGGCGCCAAAAAAAATCTACTGATCATAATTATTATCATAAATTCATTTTGAGTGTAGTATTTTATTAGTCTGATCTAACCTGACCGAACTAACCTAGCTCGCTTGGAAGTTGAATGAAAATTCATTTTAAGTGTAGTATATAATGAAAAATTAAATAACAAAATTTGAATTTGTAAATGTAAATCTTTATTAATGACTGTGGCTTACTGGCACCCAACTCCCAAGTATCTGGCACCCAACTCGCATGATAGGTTTCACTACCTGGCTCAGCCGGCACCCAAGGCACGCAAGCTTCGCCATCAGGAGCTACTCCAGACAGGTGCCTATAATTTTAGTGAAAAAGAGTAACAGGCAAAGGCTAGGTGGACAATGTTGTTGAGGTTATAATTGAGGAAAAAAATATTTAAATACGAAAGCAATCAAAATGGTGCAATGGTGATGCAGTTTAGGGGTTGAAAACGGTTTTTGTCGATTTGCGGTGAAACGTGACCTCTTAGCGGAAAATAATTGATGGAAAAGTTGCTTATAATAAAAAATCAGAAACTTTTTTATTCAACACTTTTCGACATAACCTCAAATTACCCGTCAAAATGTCGAAAAACCAATTTTTCAGAATTTAATTTTTTTCTCGAGTATTAATGATTTAATTTGCACGAAAATTTGTATGCATATGTCTTTTTTAATGTCAATTGAGCATGATTTTCTCGCAATTCAGAACACGACTAGTTATCGAGTGTACATTTTTTGTAAAAATTACCCTAATCTTTCACGAACTACTTGGGGTGGTTCCGTAGTTTTTTGTTGAGTTTATCTACATAGGTATAATAGGTTTCCGGCATTCAGACAGATTTTTAAAATTCCAGAAAAAAGATTCTCCTCGAGCAGGATTCGAACCCACGACCTCCAGATTGCCGGTTTGGTGCTCTACCAACTGAGCTACCGAGAAGACATGTGTTCCATCTGCAACTCGGGATACGGCTTTTTCCTAGAATTTTGATGTTAATAATCACCTACAAACTACGGCGTTTGTAGGTTCAGTGGTCGGAGATCCACACCCGATCCCTGCTAAATATCGCTAAATGTCGACGATGCTAGGTGTGAAGGGTAAATAGGATCATGATGATCATTGAAAGCGAATGAGTTCCCCACTAACATTTAACTTTCCAACACCTACAAACGCCGTAGTTTGTAGACTAGCATCAAAATTCTAGGAAAAAGCGGTATCCCGATTTGCAGATGGAACACATGTCTGCTCGGTTGCTCAGTTGGTAGAGCACCAAACCGGCAATCTGGAGGTAGTGGGTTCGAATCCTGCTCGAGGAGAATCTTTTTTCTGGAATTTAAAAAATCTGTCTGAATGCCGCAAACCTATTATATTTATATCACAGACGTAAACTCCCAATTTAATAATAACAGTAATCTACTTTCTGATGGCCTTTGCTGAATATTTGGGATCATAAATATGTGAAAAGATGTATTCAAATCGGCTAAATAGCAGGTATTCATAAGTACATTGAGTTTTCCAATACCTTATTCCCCGAGATTCAGAATCTACGACGTTTGTTAATATTCACCAGTACCATAATATTTTACTAAAACCGGACCTGTTACAAAAAAACTCTAATGATGCGCATGCGCATTGCGGACTACTCCGAACTTTTCACAACACTTTTGACATATGAGATTAGCATTCTAGAATAAGTATTTAATATATATTTCTATGGGTAAAACTAAGTAATAACCTATAAAAATTCCTAGTTATTTTTCATGATTCATTGGTTGTAGCAAATACTGAGACAAGTCCGGAAAACTTGTTTGATGAGATAACGCTTGGAAAACTTTCTTCACGAAAAACTTTCCCTAATTGAATATTCCAAACTAGCTTCGTTTCGCTCCATAGTTTTCTCTATCAAAATCTCATTTGTATCATTGAGGTATTTCCCCAATTTGCGTTTTCAATTTGCATACTGCAATGTCACGTGGGGTTGAACTCGTGAAAGTTTCCCCGACATCCCTTGTTACGCTCTACATAACTTTGAACACAATACTGAAGTTGACAATTCGCAAACACGAATTCATTTTATTCTTTCTTGTTTTATTATGTCAGTTCCCAGAGTTTTCCCGGATAACAATTTGTACGAATAACTTCTCTATACACGAATGGTTGACATGGGGTTTATTGCTACACGCCTAAACAATTTATTATTTTCAGAGAAACGTCAGATTTTACAGTCATGATGTCCTGTGTATTCTGAATGAACATGTATGTAGATCAGATATAATTAACAACGATCTGATCGAAATGACAAGAGCGAACTTGGCCTACAGTCTCATACCTAACACCTGGCGAAGGTCCGAAGAGATCTTCATCCCAAAGTCAGGTAGGTAAACAAAAAAAAAACGGGAAAAAACCCGGAAGAAAACCCCAAAAAGAACCAGAAACAAAAACCCGAGAAACAAAAAAAAAAACGCTAGTATGAAAACGATGAAAAGAAAAGTTGGAAAACTCACCTTCCGTGAAGGATTTTATCTTGTAGAAAAAAGGTGTCAACGTGGTACAAAGTTTTCAAACGCCAAATTGTCGTAACTGTCCAAGATAGGCATCTATCAAAAGCCAGGACTTTGAAGTTGATGGTGAGATGAGTAGAAAGAAATATCCACAAAGGATCACTTTACAAATTCAGAATTCGTCAGCCGAACAAAACCAGGAACCCCTGTGTAGCTAGACACCTGTAGCTTTCACCAGTTCTACCTATATATCTATTAACTACGAATATGGATAATAAAGAAAGCCTATGTGATGCCAAAAAAAATGAGCATCGACTTCGAATTGGACGCTGCTGAATTAATGCGCTTGCGCCAGACATTCCTATTCAAAGACACGATTTTGCTTCTTCATCTCTTTCTAGCGTGCATGGTTCGGCAGCAAAAAGTATCGAAGATATGAGAAGCATATCTTATGTGGTGCTGATTCGGCAAATTCCAACATAACCTCAAAATATGGATAAGTTTACAGAGAGCAAGTGTAGATTGTGCTAATTATAAGAGGGCTGCACTATATGGGTTTTATTACTGAGAATAAATATTACACATTTTAAAATATCTAGGTTCATGCCTGAAAGAATTTAAGATCGCCGCGTTTTACTTCGAGTTCGTGTTCAGGAGGCAAAAAATACATCACTACCAGCAAACTATTTATCTCGGCGGATGAGGCCGATATGGAACGAGATTTACCTTTTCAAACAATTGTCCGTCACATACCCAATACATATTTCTTCAAGTTTAATGAGTTTTCATCCGTTTTTGGCAGAAAATTGATTGATGAAACTCTGGTAGCAGGTAACAAACAGACATTTTATTATTAGAGTTACAAATGGATCAATGAATCGTTTTTTTAATGACACGAAGTTTAATTGACCGTCTTGCATAATTCTCATTCTTCATTTATCCACATTATAGAAAAATGTTAGCCCATTTTCAATATGGGACGGTTGAAAATGTCAAAAGAAGTATAACCTTAAGAATGTATGACATTTCTCGTGATTCAGAATTCGGCATGCGCAATAGTTTCCAGCGTCAGTTTGAGAAAAGGTAAGATAGATATTTTTGGCTTCAATTTGATTACATTGCGTCTTATGGAGTGTTATCAATATTTGTAGTTAATAGATATATGGTTCTACCATCAAACTCCTCGTCTCTCAGTCGGAAACGAAATCCACTTTGAAGATTTTTTAATCTAGGAATTTAGGGTACCAACATTCAGATATTTCAATATTTGCAAGTTCCATGCATAACCGACCAATCTGACCAGCATAAAAATGATGACGTGTTTGGTTGTCTCTGATCAAACACCCCAAAAGCTAATTTGGCTACACTGATAGCCCAGAAAATGGAACAGTTGGCAGCTGACAGTTGAAATATCATCGGACAGCTGACAAATAGAAATAAACGTAAACACGGAAGCAATAAAAATATTTGGTTTATAATCATATCAAAGGTGGATTTAGTCCAAAGAGACTAAACTAACAAGAGGGTTTAATAAGCTCTAGCTAGTCAACGCGTCATAGTGACGTACTTGGACATGAGTACAGAGTTGAACTCGAACCAAGCAACAAAACTGTCAGCAGTAACTACTCTCATATACCAAGAGCTAGTCCGTCACTGTCTATAGAGAACGGCGGCCATGACATGTCCAACTACGTCCCATTTCGTCACAAATGTTCTTTCATCTCTTTCTATTAGTGTCCCCATTGTCTAATGGGGATTAGACTCTCCTGTTAAATAAGGTGCGTTTTGTTGTGTCATTCCAGAACTGATTGAATGAGCTGACCCAAGAAAACGGGTTGAAAGACTGACATTTGACGAATATCATTATCATTCTACGAAGGAGTAGAAGTGCCACGTTTTTTTTTATTTTCAGATTCCGACTTGTATCTCGGAATTCCGACTTGTAACTCGGAATTCCGACTTGCAACTCGGAATTCCGACTTGTAACTCGGAATTCTGACTTGTAACTCGGAATTCGGACTAATAACTCAGAATCCTGGCAAGATGGTTGGTGGATGTTCTAAAAGCATGAGGTGCGATATGGGAACGGAAAATAAAGTAGTAGGTGAATTCAGACTTCACCAAACCATGTTTTATATACGGAAAGAGTGCGCACAACCAAAGAATAAAAGCTTGGTGGTTCATGTTGCACAACTGTGTAATATAGGTATTGACTAGCATACATTATGCAACCAACAATACACCAATGTATGTCCAATTTTGGATGGATTTGTTCCAAACACTGAAAGATGAAGATTATTTCTGTTGTACTTTTCTGGATGGATCAGTGATTCAAATTAATTTCATGAGTCTTATTCAGGTGAAAATCACTGTACCCATAAAAATCGAAACTGGTTTCATTTATTCCAGTTCAGGAGGATCTGGATCAAGTGGTTATGGAGTGGAATGTGCATAAAATAAGAAAATCAATAAATAGCATTTCTTTTTTTTTATAACGAATGTAACTTTTACCAGTATCTAGGAATTATTTGAAAACGAATATCTTGTATATTATTCCATGTTTGCAGTTAGAAATTTTCAATACGAATGTTCCGATAGGACCAAGTTTTATGAAAAAATTTCCAACTACTACAAAAGTGTTGGAAAAATCATTTCAATGTCCTAAGTGTGACAGATGATGATTTTGTCACTCTTATTGTAGATATGGAAGCAATTTTCGACAGTTACCTATTCAATCCTTCAACTTACTCGCATCATGCGCAATAGTTATTGAATTTGTAACGAACTATGGAATAATATGCAGGATGTTCATTGAGAGCCGGTAATAAAAAAGTGTAACAGAAAATATTTTTTTTATTATACCTGAATCATAATCCTTGTCAAATGCATTAAAAAGTGTACGAAAACTTCAAGATCAAAACACGTCGGGCTCAAAAGGTCGTCGCTGTGTTAAATAAGCATTCATCATGGACATTACTCATTTGATTGGATGTAATATGAAATGTTCAACAATATCTTGATCTAAAAATCATATCCAGAATGGTTTTTGAAGGCATATTAAAAAGTTGCGTATGATACAAATGTATAAGTACCTAATGCTACCTACTGCGATCAGATTAAACTTTGCTGTATCTGTTTCCAAAATATCCCAATGTGTCACATCATGTATGGCATGAACGTGTTACAGACGTTTACATTAATCAAACACTTTTACTTCATATACCTATACTTACCAAATTGAATCTTATTTTTCAAAAGGTAAACTTGAAAACACATATTTTTCATGTAAAATATTTTTATTATTATCGAATAACAAATGTTCGAAAACTCTTAATGAATTAAACATTAGTTTTGAACACATTGCACAACCTATGAACATATTAAATTAATTCTAACACCGCACAATTTTGATATTCAATCGTACTATATAATTTCCATAATAAAAAAATATTAGATAATATTACATTATTGAATTCAGATCTGAAATACGAAGTTTTCGTAGGAAATGGGAATTTGGAGTAGTTTGGAGCAGGTATGGGCCATCGGTTACTCTGGCAAACCCCAATAAAGTCTATTTTGACGTTTTGTTCAGCGACATAATAAATATGTCAAATCTACATCATATCAACTCATATCTCTGTAACACACAACAATGGCACTGGCACAGTTTGATACGCCAGGTGCCCTAAATTCCACTACTAGTAGGAATTCCGAATTATAAGTCGGAATTCCGAGTTACAAGTCGGAATTCCGAGTGACAAGTCGGAATTCCGAGTTACAAGTCGGAATTCCGAGTTACAAGTCGGAATTCCGAGTTATAAGTCAGAATTCCGAGTTACAAGTCGGAATTCCGAGTTACAAGTCGGAATTCCGAGTTACAAGTCGGAATCTGTAAAATAAAAAAATTGTGGCACTTCTACTCCTTCGTAATCATTCTGCTGTTTTGGGTTTTGTTTTTTGAACTCATCGCTTAACCTCGAAAATAAACTAAAACCCGTTAGTCAGTTTTCCTAAAAGCGACAAAATTAAAAAAATATTTCGATGCTATTTCCTCACTAACTAACTAACTAACAGTTGATATTGGCCTATCTAATAGCAAAAGTTCTAAATGTATGTACTTTCGAAATTTTTTTTTCAACTGTCACATTCCACGTTACTGTCATTAGTGTCATTCCAATTTTCAAACCTTCTCTTCAGGAGAAATGGAAATAGGAGTGGGAATGGGGTTGAGTGCAAAACAAAACGAGTGTATATAGACCATAACTGGATTGGGTTATGGCACCAACTGATCTATAATAGGTATTTCCAATCACTCTCAAGCATTACTTAACGTGTGGTGAAGCGCAAATTGCACTTTGGTATTCCTTAATCCGATGTAGGTATTTCCTAACTTTAGGAATCAGTTGGTCAAATAGGCTATTAGTCTCCTTGGATTTAGTCAGCTTTAGCATAAGCATTATCGTAAACATAGCGGTAACATCAAAGGTTTTTAGCATGAACCTAACATTGTTGTAAAAATGGAGCCATTTGATATAACAGATTCAACTTTCGCTTTTGACATATATTTAAGCACAATTTTAAAATAATGTTAACTAAATGCACCTTTAACCGTAAAAATTAAAACAGAGACAATAATTCGAAGACACTCCTTACGAATTTTTTCAATAACCAGAACTCAGACATTCATATGAAGCACTCACGAAAATTCGTTCGGAGACAACATTGGATGCCAAGTGAGTAGGATATATTTTCTTTCGAAGTAAATTTTTATTCCCATATAATCACTTTTAGATCGACACTTGCAAAGCGTAAAACAGATCACACTTTTCTAGTAGGCAGAAATACATGCCGCTACTCTGAAAACCAAACAGGACCACAACGTATGCAGTTTCGATAAGAACAAGTTGAAAATAGAAAAGTCAAGATTTATTCTGATGGTGCATCCAGAACCTAATTATTCTCCTTGTAGTGACAACTTGTGAAATGTGAAATGATCATTAATTGTGGTTTTTGAATGGAAATTAGCATGGGAATGTTGACAAGGTTTCTATGAATGACGTTAGACATCCAACTATGAACATATATGTATGTTGTGTTAAGGCTCATTGAAAGTAGGTCACCACAGGTTTAAAGTCTACATTGCGCTTAAGCTTCCCAAAAATGAACAAAATAAAGTAGCGAAAATTTACATGCTCCAATCTTTAGCTATTATATTACATATTAACAGATTTAAACTGTGCCAATAAAATTTAAATTAGTAATAGTATAATTAATGAACTGAATTGGTCGTAAATTAACCTTACTGTTTGCTGGAAAGGAGGACCCAGCGGACTTATGAGAATATGCTACAAAGTTTTCTCGACGAATGTGTCCACCGTGACTTGTTTCCCGATCCAGCGGTTCTTTACATGGACTTTGAGAAGGCAGCTATGCAGTCAGCAACTATCATTCTGAGAGCCCATATTTCTATAAGAGGCTGCTTTTATCACCTTTGCCCGAGCACTTCCAAGAATTGGGCCTGCAAAAAATATGCATAAAAAATCCAAAATTGAATAGTTTCTACGGAAAACTGGATGGGCTGGCTTTTATACCTCTGGATAACGTACACAAAGGGATGACATATCTGATGACAACTCCGGAGTCACAAGAATTTTCGGCACTACTAAATTATTTTGACCTACCTACGTTTCGGGATCATCCGGGAAAATAGGCAGTATTCCCAATATAAAGATTGAAAAAGTTGATCCTTTGTTGGCCCCGGAACTGTAGAAGGTTCATAATTCCACCTTGTCGAATGGATAATGAGCCAACAACCAAACAGAGGGGCGGAAAAACAGATTTTCCAGCCTTGTTGGTCAGGATCACCCGTCTGTTTGGACGTTGACAAAGAAGATGAGGATGGAACTGGCTGTGGATTCAGCGAAGCTTCAGAATGCAGAATTACAGCCAGAGGTGAAGAAGCCACCTACCAGATACTACAGGATAGATTGAAACTGTTATGTCAACAATATAATGACCAGCAAAGAGATCTAGCTGGTTCTTTAAATGCCACATCGCATAATATTAGATTCAATTCTGTATAATAGTTAATGTGTGTTGGAAAAGCAATTCACCAAGGCAGCTAAACGTTTTGTATACTGATGAAAAAAAAAGTGTTGTTGTTTTTGATTATATATTTGTCAGTTTTGAAATATAAAAGAAAAAGTTGTACGTTTACAAAATAAAAGTTCATTTCTGTAGTCAAAAATCATTAATGTGTATATAAATGAGTAATAGTAGGGGAGCCCACGATGCTAAATGGGGATTTACTCGAGCGTCATAGAGACCCATTGGGTCGCAACGCTTAGATGATAAGAAGAAAAAAATGTTATATAATATATACCTTTTCATCGGTGGGGGAAGCGGTTATAGATTGTTAAATATTTAAAAAAAATACTGTTGCATGGACATTCTCGAGCGCGTCAGATATTGATAGCATCAATGTCCTACTTATTTTTAATAATGTACGTATGTTAATCTGATCGTTTGTATGATGCGGGTGGTTGAAAATGAAAAAACAAAAACCTAATCGAGCGCGTAAGATTTTCTAAGGGAGTATTAAGTGCACCAAAAAAAAGCTCTCATTCACTAATCTGACGATTTCGATGTGACGCAAACTCGCGGCCATTATATAATGTGCAAAAAAAATTCGCCATTTTGAAATACTCAAGCGCGCCAGATTAAGATATATATGGTTCATCTTTATGTTCTACACGTGCTGTCTCATAATCTGACGATTATCTAGAGGAATTCGCCTAATCTAACAAGAAATTTTTTTTTTTAATCATTGAACTTAATTAATTGAAAAGCTCGATTTCATCCTCAGATTGCGTATCTGTAACAAAAAATCATTAAAATACTTAATAATTTTTTTTTATTAACAACGTGTTTTTATAATTATTGGAGAAAAGAAATACCTTATCCTGGTGCATCTTCAGGAATTTCAGGTGTTATGACTACATCTTCGTACGATTTCGGCAATAGGGAATATGCAAGTGATTTAAATTTACTTGATTTTTTTACCACATATACTTTATTGTCTCGAAATTACACCTAAACCATTAGTTTATCATTTAGTTTGTATTTAACTCCATAAAACTTCAATCAATAAGCGCGCGGAATTCAAATTTGCGAAACGCATCACCATTGGTCGAAACGAAGAATGACGTCACATTGCACGATATGAAATTTATCTGTTGATATTCATACTGTGCTAGTCGTCTTTCATAGAAAATTTGTTTTTATTTATATATTTGTAGTGTTTTCCATTACATAGTTCGATTTTGGTCTTGTGACAATTGTAAATTATCAAGAGAAATGACTGAAAGCGGTTTTGTCAAAGCACAATCCGACAATACCGGAACTGATAAGTAGTAATAGTTTATCAAATGATAGTTTTCCTTTTGTAATTTAGGTGAGGCAGGTATATACAAAACATTTATGCATACAAAACTTACTTCAGATCAATTCACTTCATGTTAACTATCGAAATACATTGAAATGATCTTCACAACAATGTAAATGTGATAATGGAGATTCTTCGCCTCTTCTCATAACCTTACACCATTGTTTACGTATTTTCCCATCTCTTGGAACAGAAAAAAATACTTAACTTGGTGTACTTATAATTGTGTTCTGGCATTCCGGTACTAAACAATACCTATAAGATGGTTTTTTAGCATTTTCCATTATCGTAATAGCGATTAAAACTGCAAATTCCTAACCTAATTAATAACTGTCAATAGTGTCAATGGCCATAACTATAGAAAGGCTTGTTCATTGAAGACTGCTCTGGTTGATCGAGATCACTTTCACATATGTTCATCTTTATCTAACACTTGTACTGCATTTGTCTTACTCTTTTATAAAATATCAACTTCAAGCAAGTAGAGCAATCAGAGTACGTCAAAACGAACAACACTGAAGAAGAACAACACTGATTGCGCTATGTGACGTCATCCACAGCGCGCGAAAATGGAGGCGTTCAAATAGGTCAAATTCAATCGTTATTTTATATATTATTTTAAAAATTAATTCCAAGACTTTCAACCGTATTTATATTTTTTACTATGTTGTAACGAAGTCAAAAATTGATTAAACAAATAAAAATAAATTATGCATATTCCCTATTGATCACCTGTAAACCAGATCATTTTGAATTTTCCGTCGACAACTTTCCATTCATAGTCCGTGCAAGTGCGTTACACTTGCTGGAGTAACTCCGATTCACAGGGTGGCAAGTTGCACGCATCGTAATTCCGGACACTCAAGGAGAAGGGTTGTGTGTCTTTCACCTTGTACGTCATATTGAAGACGACAATCCTGGCTTGATGGACATCATCTAACTTTTTCAACCTATACAAGTGGCAAGTAAAAGACTGTATGATGTTAAAAGAATCCTGGAAAATTTCGGAATTCATTATTAGTAATTGCAAAGGTTTCTTTTTCCCTCGTCGGTACAATGCTGGGTTGAAATCGCAACCAGTGAATGCATGCAAAGCTGGAAGCGCTTTCGAAATTTTTGGGCATACATGTTTGTAGAGAGCGGATACGTCGAAGTATCGGCATGCATTGCCAACTCCAAGATCCATCCAAACTTCTACTCTTGCTTGCAGGGAGTTGCAAGTGTTCCATATTCGCTATCATGATGACCACTATATCAGTGAGAGTGGAATAGAAACGCGGAGAGGGAAATATAGACATCACGCAGCTGCACGCATTCAACTTTATCGACGAATGTTTGTTATTTTGGCTTGCGGAAATCGTCAGATTATATATTTTTCGTTATCCTTGAATTATTTCCTTCAACATAAAAAAAATTTAGCTATACTCGAGAATGTCGAGATGACGTTTTTTTACAACTTTGCTGCCCTCCCCTTTCTTTACGTCACTCTCAAATTGTCAGATTAGAGTGGAATATACACTTTTTAGCATTTGAATACATGCTCACCCTACCTTGATCTGACGCGCTCGAGAATTTCTGATGATAAATATTTGTTTACTAATCTGATCCTTAATCCTTCACGCACGGCCTTATAAATGGGGCTCATATTTGGTGGAGGTACTTAACCGGGTACAAGGTATCCCTGTATATTAATCTGCCGTGCTTTAGTAAATCCCAAAATCCCCGCTTGGGCTCCCCCATTATAATATAAATAAAAATGTGATATAATTTCTCATTATTATTCAAAGGGTTTTTTTTTCGTTTTTTCCTAAGGTTTTTTTCCGTTATTTTGTCGAGGTTCATTTTTCAGGATTTTCCGTTTTTTTTCGTGTTTATTTCCGAGTTTTTTTCCTGGGTTCTTTTTCCGTTTTTTTCCTAGATTCAGCCAGGTAAACCATCCTACAACCAGGCTAAGGCATTCAGATCAATCTGCCTGTCATCGTTCATGATCAAAACGATGGAAAAACTAGTTGATAGGAATATCCGAGATAATAATACAGAGTATTAGTCGAGGATTTTCAGAGTAGCCAGCTAGATCTTCTGATTTAACCCCACTAGATTTTTTTGTGAGAATACCTTTAGTCAAATGTTTACATTAACAAACCTAAAATGACATTATTATGAATGATGAAATATCTTTCATTTCTCGATCATACGGTTATGCAACATAAGAAAAAATATGACATCCATACACAGAAAAATATGTTCGGTTTGAAAGTATTATCAAAATAGGATACTGCCATTAAAAAAAAAATTATAATGACGTCATAACTCGAACAGTGATGACGTCATCAAAAATATGAATAGGCCAAAAGATGTGCAACTGACAAATGAAACCGACGTGTCTAAGACTATATTTCCTAATTGTCATTTCAAGCGTTTAACGAATTTGTTCCAACCTTTCCGTTCTCACTATACATTTCTGAAACTAGCACTGCCACCTGACCACTGCTCCAAACACTATTGTCATATTTTCATGCTATATTTATTTATTTATTTATTTATTATTGAAACTAAATTTTTTGTTGTTTTCTTTTTTATGTTCGATCACTGATCCACCATTATTTAGGTACTTTTCGGGTTGAGTTGAAAAACAGCATTCTGCTGATACTCCGCCTTTCATATTTGCAGATTAGGTATTAATGTAATTTCATATTAAAATTTTATATATTTATTTATTTGTTATTATATATATTTTTTTATTTGTTCCTGCATCTGATGAATAAAGACTAGTTATTATTATTATTATTATTATTATATACATTTTCCCTAAAACTAACTCAAATCCATGAAAGAAAGTTTCCTTATGGAATAATATTGGTTCTGGGACCGGACTGTCGCCTCGTTGGCATATCTAACCTGAAAGGTGCGAAAAGAATGAATATTTAATTGGTTTTACTATGGAATTTGATAAAAGAGACATGGGACATTTCAAATTATTCAAATTTCTAATTTTTATTTACATAAAAACATCAAAAATCGTCCGACTTTACCCCGAATGACGGTACTTTCTGGGACTCGCTGTATATCGAGTATCCTCATCTGATATATCAGCCAGGTTGGGTTCGTTTTCATCCAAAACTTGCTCTCTCTACCAACACAATTAACTCATCGTCAATAGAATACTCCCCAAAACAAACTGCCATTATAATAATGTTAGTATACTTGGAATTACCAGCAGAAACAAACACGTGCATGACGAACCCCACAACATAGAACTAATTGGAAGTCAACCTCATTAATACACAAATATGACAGAGTGATAGCGTAGAGACGCACGATGGGGTTGTTTTTATCTCTACAAGCGCTTGATAACTTTACTGTTTGCTGGCTTGACAGAGGACCAACCAGTTATTTTAATAAATATTTACTCCTAAGACGAGTAACGAAAAATAGTTATCAAAATTAATTTCTACTGTTTCCGGAACTCAATTTTTCGTAAAGGTTCGCCACTATTCGTAAAAACATGTTGATGGGTAGTGTTGAAGGGTGAAGATTGCTCAAATAATAATAGTAAAATTCTTCAATTCCAGTAAGATCATTGTTACATGATATTGAAAGAGTCAGTTTAAAACAGTGAACGTTGTATACTGGGTGTCCGGTAAACCTTGTACAATATTTAAACTGGTGATATCCCAGGTCATGACTGTTCAGAATATCGGAATTTTACTTTAGTAAAAATCTCACTGTTTTCGAGATAATGAGCATTTTTTAATTTCTGGAAAATCACCACCTCACCTTGGATTTTTGAATGCCATGTATACAAATTGGGACGAATTCAAATATCTTTGCTGCTGAAGATTACTGATGAGTGATGCTTTCAGATGTACGAAACAGTTTTTTCAGAAAACAATAAAATTTTTCAAGATTTGAGTTTCACCAATTTTTTTTACAACAGTTTGACATTATTGTTTGAAAAAACATAACCAAGTGGAACTGGATATTCATTACGAAAGAATGCCCATTTCGTCCAGGCTCTACTATGGCATAAAAGAAACGATAATTATTTTTGGAAGGAGTAGAGTTTCGATGTTTAATAGGCAAAAAACAGATTTTGATCATTTTCATGTCTCCTCCGTAACTTCTTTATTTATTCGAATAGGAATTTCACATTCTCATGGCAGTTTTTCAATGAGATTTCGAAAAAAATATGAAATTTATACCAACTCTTCTAGAATTTGAGATATCAGCACCAACTTTTATTTTTCAAATGTAGATCATAGCTCACTATGACTTAGTTATGAGTAACTTTTTTTCTCTCACAGACGATATGTCACAGTAATAGTTTTCTGTTGATAACAACGGACTTATCGTCATTTATACAAAAACAAGAACAATTTTGAAGTCGCCATCATGAATTTATAAATTTTAACAAAAAAATAATGATCTCCGACCTCAAAAACCCCCACATACCAATTATGAATGGAATCGGACCATAATCACAAATCTCCTTCGCCATATTGGAGGGGCAGCCATTTTTTATTTTTATTTCAGTAAAAATTCCGTAGTGCATTGTCACCGGAATTATGAACATCTGCCAAATTTCAAGTAATTAGGACCGCCAGAAGTGGGTCAAAATTCACTTGCAAGAGACATGAAAATGATCAAAATCTGTTATTTGCGTATAAAACAAAAACGAATAGATTTTATCAATATATTTTTTCACATTATAGTTGGCCTTGAGAAACTCCACATTTGGTGTCATTTAACCGTCCTCGTATCTTTTACCATTAAAAAGATACCCATGGTGAGCATGGTAAGTGGGACACACTGTATACAAGGCACAGTGAGAATTTTTTTTTCAATGAAATATGACTTGCAGGTTCCATTCCAAATTTTAATCGTATTATCCTTTTTTGTGATATCAGCAGTCTTTGAGATGAAATTGCATTTCCCCAGACAATTATAAGTTAAATAGGAATATATGAGTGCATAATATACGATGATCAGTTGATGTCTATCAAATATGTTTTTCACCTATAGGATGGCATAAAATTCACTGTTATTTTTTTACTGATATGATGGATGCAGCTTTTGAATGATATAATTGAATCTAGATACATTCCTAAGAATTTGATGTTTTGCGATGTTCATTGTTGCATTATCAGTATTGATTTCTGTGATCATATGATTACTGTTTTTGATGAAGTATTGCATAAAGATGGTTTTTGTATGATTGACTATTAATCGAATAGTGTAACACCAATCATTGAATCTGGTATATACAGGGTGTCCGGTAAACCTTGTACAATATTTAAACTGGTGATATCCCAGGTCATGACTGTTCAGAATATCGGAATTTTACCTTAGTAAAAATATCACTGTTTTCGAGATAATGAGCATTTTTTAATTTCTGGAAAATCACTGCCTCGCTTTGGATTTTTGAATGCCATGTATACAATTTGGGACGAATTCAAATATATTTCCTGCTGAAGATTACTGACGAGTGATGCTTTCAGATGTACGAAACAGTTTTTCAGAAAACAATACAAATTTTCAAGAAATGAGGGTAAAATGACAGATTTGATTTTCACCTATTTTTTTAACAACAGTTTGACATTATTGTTTGAAAAAACATAACCAAGTAGAACTGGATATTCATTACAAAAGAATGTCCATTTCGTCCAGGCTCTACTATGGTATAAAACATACGATCATTATTTTTGGAAGGAGTAGAATTTCGATAATATTAGAGTGTGATGTTATTCTGAGCTAAAATCAACTCCATTAGACTTTGTCAGTAATGTCTTTTATTTTTATCCTATCAAGATGAAATGATTAAATAGTTATGAGTAATAACGAATCAACTGCTCAGAAGCATTCAATGTGATGTAATGAAGTCAATACTAATTCAACGTTTTTTTTAAATCAACACACACTATAAACCACAATAACGATTATTCAACATCGCACTGAATAATATTACAAAAATGTTATTTTCCATCCACTCGTACGCAGAGATGACATATTTTCAAGAAGAATCTTTTCAAATGCGTTATAGGTTATAGCCCCCAAATCAGCGATTCTATGAGCGGCATTGTGCAATCGGATATAGTTCTGCATAAATCGCTGCTGCAGCAGTAGCACTACCTCCACATTCACCATAAATGTAGTGCAAGTGCGCATATTCTCGGGGAGTATAACGTATGTACGGCATGACAAAGAAATAAATACCACTGAATGAAACTACGACAGAAGTCACAAGTTGTTCAAACAAAAAGTTTTTAATTTTCGACAAGGATTCGTCTCTTAAAAAAGTTTGCACTTATTTGGTTACACCCTGTATATCTGTCGGTCTCTGAAACTTCGTTGGAATCTGGATGTTGGAGAATTGTAACATTTATCACAAGAATTCGTATTAATCGGTGCCATGTCGGATAATCGACATTTCATTTCGATAATTTTATTAGGACTAATTACATGAAAAGTTAATTTTATTGACATAATATTTAATGTTACCAAGTAGTCTATTCTTCATTATTAATGATCATTTCCACATTTTATCTTGTTAAAATCTAAATAAAATAATTTTTGCACGTAAGTTTAAAAGTTAATCAAATAAATGAATATTTTGGAACCTTTGGTGTGAATACAATTGAAGAAAAAAATAAAATACCCAAACACCCAAACTACGTCACAATCTCAAAATCTTAAAAGCTCACTTTCAGCTCCTGAAGATGCTAACTTTGTTTGCGAAACGCGCGTCGAGTGTGATTGTGACGAAGGTTTGGTGTTTGGGTAGTTTCCTTTTTTTCTTGAATAAAAGTTGATGGAAGCCTAGATTAAAACCACGCCTAATTCAATGGAAATCACTGCTTCCAAAAATAATTAAAGTTTGTTTTATATCATGGTAGAGTCTGGACAAAATGAGCATTCTTTTGAAATGAAGGTCTACTTCCAATTGGTTATGTTTCTTTCAGATAATAATGTCAACTTTTTTTTAAAAAAATTGATGAAACTCAAATCTGTCATTTTACCCTCATTTCTTGAAAAATGTTTTTACTTTCTGAGAAACTGTTCTGTACATCTAGAAGCATCACTTATCAGTTATCTTCAGCAGCAAAGATATTTTGACTCTTCCCAATTTGTATACATGGCACTCAAAAATCCAAGGTTAGGTAGCGATTTTCCAGAAATTCTTAAAATGCCTATTATCTCGAAAACGGTGATATTTTTACTGAGGTGAAATTCCGATATTCTGAACAGTCATGACCTGTTCTATCACCAGTTTCAATATTGTGCAAGGTTTACCGAACACCCTGTATACGGTAAAAATAGTCTTGTCACATTTCTTTTTGTTAACAGTTTCGTTTGAAAGATATCATGTTCAACGAACTGACTAGTGAATTATCCCAAAATTCACTGATTGGTTGAACAAAATACCTATTTGTGTATTAGGAGCAGAAAGTGATTGATTGCCGCTCGACAAAGAGAGTGGCAATGACACTATGTGCTCGAAATACACAAATGATTTTTTCTACAAACGCAGCTTAGAAATAAAAACGATAGACACTTCATTCAACATAGGCACATATTACCTATGAGAAAATTTACACTCAGTAGTAATCCCAAATGTATAAACTATCTAAATATCCTATAATTTACATCTCTAACGAAAGGAAAAAAGGAAAATAACTCGCTTAAAAAAAATACTGAACTCCGAGATCGAACTCACGCCGAGATCGAAGTACCTTCTGCCAAGTTTGACCTTGCAAGAATAGGTTCGTTTTCAACAAAAACTAGGGAGATCAAGCGTCTTTTCAATAGATAGATAGATAGATAGATAGATTTATTTAACAACGTATACAATTACAATTGTTTGCTGCAAGTCAGAAAAATTAAATATAAAATTATGTCGTCAGCAAGGAGATTTCTCCGACAAAATAGACAGATGTAACAATACAAGATGCAATCAATACAATCACACAGCAAAATCAATTTACAATAAAATCGCAACAAGATAGACATATTTAACAATACAAAAAGCAATCAATACAATCGCACGTAAAATCAAAATTTACAATAAAATCATACCTACATTTAGATCAGAACTAACAGTATATACACACCCATAGTCATAAATATATACATATGTTTTGGGACAATAAAAGTAAGTACTTATTATGTGCGTTTTTGTGAAAAAGGTGTTTTGATAAATTCTTCGACACTATAGAAACAGTATCGCAATAAAAAAGTCCTGAGTTTGTTTTTAAAACATTCTGGACGGAGATTTTTTATGTTTTCTGGTAGGTAATTATAAAGATCCAAGTCGGGAGAGTTTCTCTGACACTTGCTGAGTCTGAATCGGGGTTTGACCAGCCGATTACAATTTCTAGTATTGTGAGCGTGAATTTCCGAATGTTTAAGGTAACGATCTTCGTTTTTGTGAATTTCTAAGAGTGTTTTATAGATACAGACTGATGGAAGAGGCATCACTCCATTTCTGATAAATAGAGGTTTACAGCTGTCCCTAAGCCCAGCGTTGCAAATTATTCTCAATACTCTTTTTTGGAGAATGAAAATTTTCATTGCGTGTGAGGAGTTGCCCCATAAGATGATGCCATATTCTAATTTGGAGTGAAATAGGGCAAAATAGGTTTTCATTAGTGCATCTGTACTCATCATGGCACGGAGTTGTCTGAATGCAAATAAACTTTTGGATAGTTTGCCTCTGAGGTCTTCAATGTGAGCTGACCATGAAAGATTGTCATCTAAGATTATACCAAGTAATTTGGCACTGGAATTTTCTGAGTTATATATTTTAGATGAGAAAGTTATATATTGATTTTTATCATTATTTATTTTAAGTTTATTTGTTAGGAACCAGGAGGAAGCCTTCTCTTCTGCTACCCTGGATTCCATTGTCAATTTTCTATAATCTTTGTTCCTCGATACCAGTGTCGTCAGCGTATTGTATGCATTGTACAGGTTGCATAAAGAAGTTCAAGTCATTCACCAAAATGAGGAAGAGGAGAGGTCCGAGTACCGAACCCTGAGGAACACCATATCTTACTGTCATTGATGTTGACAATTGATAATTTCCAGACACAATTTGCTTTCTTCCGCATAAATACGTTTTGAAGATCTCGAGGGCAACTGCCCTCACACCATAAAATTCCATCTTTTCTAGAAGAATGTCGTGGGAGACACAGTCGAAGGCCTTTGAGAGGTCACACAAAGTGATAGCGACATGTTCCTATCTCTCAAGGCCTTCCACTATGTCTTTGACTATCTTCAAAAGAGCATCAATTGTAGAAGTTCCAGAACGAAAACCAAATATTAACGCTCTAGAGCGTAAAAGCTGTCACAAAATGACATTTCTCGGAAAATGTCAACTTTGCGTTGAGATCTGAAATCGTCAAAGGCTACTTTGGTAAGCGGTAGTAGAAGAATAATTGTTTCAGTACTTTGTGAATTCGAGCCGAAGATGCAGTGAATAAGTTGACAAAATACTTTGATGGTTGGAATCAAACTCAAATCAAAATACTCAAAGGTGATGATAAAATATCAAATCATGATCAACTGAAATATCTGATGTTTTCAAGAAGAGAAACGAGGCATTCAATCTATAAGGATTACAGAGAAGCAAATCAATGATAAAATTCGTTTCATTCTAATTACTATTCAATTGTGGGATAATGACACTTTTATTTATTAGAGTTGAAGGATATTCTGTTGCTTAGCCATGTTTTTTTTCTGAATAGTTCGTTGATGCATATATAAATTCACATTTAATTTGAATAATCTCTAGGGAGACAAGATTTTCACTTATAATCTCTTTTGTGCTTGAATTATTTCCGGAAATTTATGGAGAGCACGATTTTTTCAAAATTATCCTTAGTCGCACAAATAAAATTGTTGATTATTAATTTCCCACCAAAATATCTAACAAAAACTTTGAAGAATTCGATGGCAAACGACATTTCAGAACTGTTGTTTTCAATAATTTGATGAATTTATCATGGGAACAATGTTGATACTGCAAGTGGAAGATCATTAATTTGATAATGAAAAATGGATTACATCATAATCCAGTCTTCCGTTTCAACCTATAAAATAGGTATATTCATCGGCATTCCTCCAACAGAAAACAACTACTGCCCCTTACTACCGTTGAATAATATCAGTTAGATTCTTGACAATGTTTTCTTTACAAGAACAACTTTCCAAGAACAACTTTAAATACCACAGCTGATTTTTTTTTTCGATTGAAATGGGAGAACACCTACGTGCCGGTTTCATGGTTCTTACCACTCATCAGCGAAGGCTGGTTCTCCTAATTAAATCGACAGACCACTTCAGATTTTGTTGGAAATTCCTAAAATAAACTCTGAGGAATGTTTATAGCGCTAGCTCTAAAACCCGATGAAAACAAAACAACTCTAAGCTGTAATAATTTCTTATTACAGGACTTTAGAGAAAATAATGAGAGAATGTTAATTTTTTCAACACGAAAAAAAGTACGGGTGCTTCAAAAATCACAAGTTTGGTTTGTAGACCCAACTTTAAAAGTAGTACCAAAAATTTTCGAACTGCTTCATACCATTCATGCCTATGTTGAAGGGTTGTTTGTTCCATTCCATTGTACTAAGACGAAGCAAACTAACATTCATGACTTTGATAGACATTTTGACATTGACATTGGATTTTTCTAATCCAGATAGATTTGATAGTTTGATTTCTTGATTTTTTTATGTAATAATACATACAACGTGATAGAAGAAGAAGGAAAGAAAGTCAGATCAACTATCCTAATCGATTGTGTATGAAGCAAGTATAATGTGGATTGCCAAAAATTTGTTTTTACCAATTCATTCCAATTGACGTATTTGTCCAATTGACATGGCCCCCCATGAAATAGCTGGGCTTTGTGAGCATGGAAAAGCCGGCAGCTACTATGAAAAATACGCCGCATGAGCGCAAAGGTTATCGCCAATTTATTCACTCTCCTCCCGGACTATGAAATAATGAAAAAAACGGCTCTTTGGTTTTCGTTTTCAATACCCAATACAACCTCGAAGAGTTTGCCGAATGATTCTTAGGTAACTTTCCAAATATAGTTCACTTACGAGGAACCTCATGTATAAACGCCCTTATTTTTTCAAGTGATTCGAATTGTTGACAATAATTCAGAATCACCAAATTAATCACAATAATCCAGAATTACCATGGAAAAGTGAAGCATCATTCAATAAATCGATGAAAACAAACTTCAATCGAATCGAGTCGACGAAAAACAGCCATAAACTCATCATCAGACGTCAATTTAAAATTCGATCGGATAAAATCCAATTTACCCCAGTTGATGAATGTAATTTGCCAGTACTATCGCACTAAATACACACCGATTCCCCTAGCTCTGATTAAAGCGTGTTATTCCAGTTCCTCCGAGAGTACAAGTTCAAAAGCCGCTGGTTGGAGCTACGCTTCAATCGAACGTGAAGCTCAAGTGTGACGTCGAATCTTTCCCGAATTCCAATAACTTCTGGACGAAACAGGAGGAGATGATTTTCAAAAGGTAAGGAATGTGCACATTTTGAACGGTTGATTTCAATATTACTTCAATTCCTTCAACATCATGTTACATTTTCGGTATCTAAATAAATTATAAGCTACTACTGTACAACTGATTTTCAATTCAACTTGACAACACTGTACTTGAAAAACGCTCTTGGAATGGTAATCGACAAAAAGCAATGTGGAATTTGATCAATATAAATAAAAAACAAGTCTGATAATTCGTCAGATATGATTTCTCCGGAGGATTTCAATAATAATTATTTTGGCAACATTTCTGGATAATTAATCAACTCCTTTACCTCCCACCAATGATATTCCGGAGAGTTATTTTACAGCTTCCCACGAAATATATGCAGATAAGGAATTGAACTTTTCTGAAGTCACACACAACCAAGTTCTAGATATAACCAATTATTAAAAAATACTGAAAGTGAGCTTGCATATGATATTAATATAAAAATTCTTAACTGTATTGAACATACCATTCTCATTCTTCTCACCAAACTTATCAATCAATGTATCAGAAATAACATTTGTCCGAAATTTCTGAAATGCTCAAAAGTGTTACTCTGACTTAAGGTAATTGCATAGACGACCCAAAAAACTACAGACCTATATCCATTGTGCCCACTTTTGCAAACAAAAATTAAGTTATCCTTAAATTTCAAATGTCAACTTATTTTGAAAACTTAAATTTATTTAGTAGTTCACAATTTGGTTTCCGGACTAATTAATTAATTAATTAACAACCGTGGCAATGAATGCACTGATTGATGTAATGAATGAAGGCTTTGATACCTATGGGTACGCCCATGTACAATTCCTAGACCGAAGTAATGCTTTTGACTGTGAACTGCACAATATATTAATCAATAAATTGAAATTCAACAACTTTTCCGAAAATTGCCAAAATCTGATTAGGTCCTAGTTGACAGACAGAACTCAATTCGTTGATTTTAAGGACGTCAGCTCTCAAAATCAATTAACATTAAATATGGAGTACCGCAAGGCTTTGTTCTAGGTCCGGTCCTTTTTGTTATTTATGTCAACGACCTGCCTAATAGTGCTACTTCAGCAAAGTTTACTCTTTTTGCTGACGACACCTCATTAGCCCATTCAAATAGAGATTTCAATATGCTGGTGAGGCTAATAACAGTCTGTCTTTGACACAATCCTGGCTAAATAACAATAAGTTAGTCCTAAACAAAGTAAAGTCTGAGACATTGATTTTTAGCATAAAACAGAACACAGACCTGAATAACTTTCATTTAGTTAGGTTTTTGGGTGTCCCCTTCGAAGGTAAACTCACTTGGGAAGAACATAAGACTTTTGTCTGCAAGAATATGTCACGGAAAATACGTGTAAACGGGACATGGTAAAAAATCTTTTTTCAAGATTTTATATCCAGCACTTTTCCAGAATCAATAAGATATATTTTGGTATGACATCATAGTTTCAGTCTATTCAAAGCGATCAAAACATGTTCTGTTTTTTACATGTTTTTAGCATTTTTAAAAATGGTAAAAAAAACTTTAAAAAATGTATCCAAATGAAAAATACTATTGAACAATTGAAATCATCAGGAAGCTACCTTATTTGTTGTTCAATCAACCGTAACAATGATTTTTTTTGTTTAATAAAACGACCTGTCAATTACTGTTTTCAGTGTAGGGGTATAATTGAAATTTTTTTAAAATTCTAATTGCAAACAGAGAGAGTCATCATGAAACGAAACACGTTTTTATTACTCAGAGTAGACTCAAACTAGGATGTCTCATCAAAAAATAACTTGGTTCTAGAATAGTGCTACGAAAAAAATCTCTTAAAATGAATTTTTTATTATACCTTTTATACACGCTAATGCAATAATAATAATATCTTATTATTATTTTAATAAGATTATAATTGGACATGTTGATGAGTTTCGACAAATATACTTTGATCCTGAGTTGATAATGTCTATATACAGTGTAGAAAGTCTAACTGGAACAAATTCTGCAACTTGATAAATGAAGGTTTATCGCAAAATTCCTGAAACACGTCAAGTTTTATTTTTAATGGGGCATATTACAAAGAGATGTGTTCATCTTTTTAATTATCTGGGCGGTTGCAGCCACCCCCAACTTTTTTTTTTAATGGAAGGGTAAGTTTATTGATTTTTTATTGGAAAGCTTGTTCAATTGCAAATATAACTCCATGTTTGTTTGTTACGTTTTATAAGCAATGTGTCGGAAAAAATGAAATAAGGAAATAGTTACTGAAATTACTTTAATGCAAGAAATGTTCAAACTGCTCTCCACCTTGTTGCTGACAATATCCCAATCGATAATAAATAGCATTCCGCACATTTTGTAACACTTCCGGCGTTACTTGCCTAATTTCATCCCTGATTCTTTGTTGAAGCTCGGCGAAGTCGTTAGGTTTAGTGGCATACACCTTGCTCTTTAGATATCCCTATAAAAAAAAATCTAATGGAGTCAGATCGGGTGATCTGGCTGGCCACTCAATTGGGCCCCTTCGTCCAATCCACCTATTTGGAAACACTTCGTGAATATAGGTTCGTACATTTTGAGCAAAATGTGGTGGTGCCCCATCTTGTTGAAACCACAGCCGTTGGTCACATAAGTTAGGATCCAAAGGATTGGGGAATAAATTTACTAACGTAGGCATCAGTTCGTCTTGGAGCATATGCAGGTATGTTTCGCCGGTTATATTTCCATTGAAAAAAAAGGACCTACTATGCGATCCCCAATAATTCCAGCCCAGACGTTTGTTTTTTGAGGTCTTTGGGTATGGCATTCACGCATCCAACGGGGATTTTCGTCAGCCCAATAACGGCAGTTTTGTCGATTGACGTGCCAATGTAATGTGAACGTAGACTCATCAGAAAACATCACCCATTCCACAGCAATATGTCCACCATCGATAGCAGCCATCATCCGTTCGCAAAATTCGAATCTACGATCAGGATCATCTTCGTTAAGCTCGTGCAGGGTTTGCATCTTATATGGGTGCTTTTTGGCTGCTTTCAGAATTTTTAAAACGCTTGTGTGACTGACACCATGAACGCGAACTATTTGCCTAGCTGGAGCAACAGGATTTTCTTCAACTTCCAACAATATGTTCAACTGGGCGTCTCCGTCGACTTTTAAACGCTTTTGTCGAGGAGCATCCCTTGCGTGGCCAACTCCCGATATCGCTTTTCAATTTTGCTAATCGTACTTCGAGTAATTGCAGGTTTTTCTGGATGAACTTCAGTAAACAAATCCGATCATCGTTGAAATTTCGATCCGATGCGTCTCGGTTAAATAGGGCATTGTCTTATTTTTCTGTTGTAAGTTACACGTTGGACTGCAAACACACCAACAAATCAATCACATCCAGTTCAAATTGACCAAAAACCTATCGAGCAGGTTTTGGCTTGAGCTTCTCCGGTAAGAAACAGTGTACCTATGCAAGAAATCTTATACTGTCCACGTCGTAGTCAGGTGCGTACGCGGACCGTATAATTTCAGTAACTATTTCCTTCTTTAATTTTTTTCCGACACATCGCTTATAAAAACTAACGAACAAACATAGACTTGTATTTGCAATTGAACAAGCTTTCCAATAAAAACTTAATAAACCTACCCTTCCATTTAAAAAACAAAAGTTGGGGGTGGCTGCAACCCCCCAGATAATTAATCAGATGAACACATCTCTTTGTAATATGCCCTATTGAAAATCAAACTTGACGTGTTTCAGGAATTTTGCGATAAACCTTCATTTATCAAGTTACCGAATTTGTTCCAGTTAGACTTTCCACACTGTATAATGAAACTGCATGGTGGATGGTGAGAGTGGTATTTGATATTTTTCGAATGAATAATTATATTTAGGTGAATTAGCATATTTCAGGATTGATTGAAGCATTCTGGTGTTGGTGAAGTAGGTAGTATAAGGTTTCCATTTCTTCATTTGATTTTCACACATTATGAATATTTCATTAAAAACATGCTACATTTTGACCATTGATTACTATTGCTATTTACTCAAGTATAAAAATATAAGATAGCAGAGACCAATTTCTAGAATCTAACCTGAAGAGGGAGAGAGAGAGAGAGAGAGAGAGATTTGTTTTATGTACATACCTTTTGAATGGTACCATTCTTTTTGTTGTAATGGGAGCTATATTGCCATATGTCGATAATAAAATATTTGAAAAGTTTGACAAAAAATGCATATGTCATAACTTATGCAGTTCTCTTATCAAAATGATGAAAGGCACCAGATTATTTATGACATTCTTTCAAATATATCTGTAGTTATCTGAATGCTCACGTCTACTTGTACTAGGAGAAATCTAACAGAAAGTTTCAAGGTTTTAAAGAACGATAAACGTATTTTTTTTGTTTAAACATACCTAATTTCTAAATAATTCCATTGAGAACTTCATGTTTTTGTGATCCATTTTGGCCAAAAATCTCAAAACTGACAAAAACTGACTTGGTCTCTTTTTGTATCAAGCCACAGAAATATAAATTTATATGAACTTCCTTCATATCACATACAATAAATAAGAAATTACTCTCAATGATCCAATTATGTTTCAGTAATACATACACCATTCAAGAAAGAAGATCAAACTTTAAGACTGTGATGCTTCTCACCATTCAAAACGTGACAAAATCACATTTTGGTACGTTCACGTGTATTGCCCAGAATGTCATGGGGAGATCAGAGGATTCGATCAGAATGTACGGTGAGTAGAACAACAGACAAATGTCATTTACTTCTAATCAGAGTTAGCCCTGATGAATTCGGTTTTTGTGGCAAACTGCACATTACCATCAATTTTTTTTTAATTTACCAGATTGAGAGTTAGCATGGGAATCTGAAACCAGTAGCTCTTCAATGCATTTATAAACCATTTCAAAGGAAGATTAGGTAACAATAAAACAAATTCATTTTCAGAAATAAAAGTTCCGATGACTACAACAACCTCAGCATTCACAACTACAACAAGAGCTACAAAGACAGAACCAACCGATCTCATTCTAGGTGAGTTTTTTTTTCGTTGCCTTATCCCTTAGAATATGGAGCAGCTAGTCTACGAACTGCCCCCCCCCCCCATTCTTCCAGTGAATTAAGTTCTTATTGAATTGATGTGCGATTGTCATAGCATATTATTTCAAATAAAATTCTCGTTTGAGTTTCGTTCCTATGCTATTTATGAATATCCCGCCTTGATTTGATCAAATGTAATTTATTGCATAACATGATCATATAAATCTATAAATCATAATTGTGATCATCTCGTCAAACTCGTATGAAATATCCTATTTTCCGCACGAGTTGTACAATATTTCACCTTCTAGTTTACCAAAATTCACTACCGCCACCCTTTGTTATTTTTCAAACGTTTTGATACAGAATCCCTCTGAAGCCGTAACCTTGGGAAATGTTTTTTAATCTGTACATCAATAACTCCAAAAGGCTTTTAAACATATATCATAAGAAATAATATAACATCTCAAAACAACAAGAAATAAAAATCGTGTGCCATAACAGCGGATTCAGACATGATGTTATTAATCTGAATACTATACAGTAGGTTTCAGAGTTCCACTACAAAAGTGGTTATCGACAATCTGTCTGATTCGAGATTTCTCACTGACATTTCTGAATAGTTTTTGTTCATTACTATGGGACTGAAAAACTGGATTACTATGGGTTTTGTGGCAAAGTACACAGCTCGTTTCATTATTATCTTCTGAATCGAAGACTGTTGAAAATCCTCACTTTGGAAACAATCCAACTGTCAAACTTCCTATCTGATCTTGCCTCGCTCAACAGCGGTGTTCCACAGGGTTCGGTCCTGGGACCTAGTCTTTCTCTTTTATATATGAATGACCTCACATTCAATTTTCCATCGGTATACTTTTCTTTATTCGCAGATGACACTAGCATATTTATTCAGGAAAATAATTTACCGGATCTTCAAAACAAAGCTAAACTTGCCATAAGCAACATTTATGAATGGATCGCTGCAAATAAATTGCAATTTTTTTAATTTTTCACAATTTTTTCTTTCACACTCAATACCAATACCGCATTTTTGAATAATATAACTTTGGTTGGTTAATAAATTGAAACTGGTTTCGGGGCAGAAATACAAACAAATACAATATCATATGTTGAGATTGTGCAATAATATATATAATGATTGAAAATACGAGTATTATCAATTACAAATATACCTACTATGGTAATAACAATAATTTATTTATATGGTAACAAGAAATATGAGAAAATTAAATAGTACAAGAGAAACTCTTAGCAAATAAATGCCAGAAGATATCAAACGTATAACATCCTTCAAGACAAAGTTAAAATCATATTTTCTCAATCAATAAAAAACCAAGTAGCCACTTCTTCATTTTGATAAGTTCGTTTTAATATTTAGCTATGACTGGAGTACATATTATGTTTTATTATGTTTAACGTATTTTGTGTATTTATCAAATATTTTTTAGAACGTGTATTGGTGCTGTGTCTGTGTGCATATAGATGTAGTAGGAGTGTATAAGTATGTGTATCTGTGTTGTATACATCTGTATATCTATATTTTAATTTTTTTGTGACAAGGGTTTAAATGCCCAATATATGAGAATATGTTGTATTGTTCATTTTTCGAACTTATGCAATGACTTGAAAATGTATATTAGCCAAATGGTCTAAAATAAAGGATTGATATATATATATATATATATATATATATATATATATATATAATATATATATATATATACAAGTGAAAATAGAGTATATTTCGTTTTAATTCCGAGAGTTCCAACCTTTGACAGCTGTTTCGTGCTCACGCACTCATCAGAATGGATTTATGGAGCTCTCGAAATCAAAACGAATCCACTCAAGAATTAATACCGTGAAGGCAAGACAGATATAACAGGAAGTAATTTATGACATCTACAGTCACTAGTTGAAACTTAATTTGACACGAACCAAGGAATCCAAAAGTAGAGGTTTGTCCACAAATTGACAGGCAGCCAACAATTCGTTGTTCTGACCAACCCAAGGTTCAATCAAGTTTCTAATACGTATTAAATGGAGGAATATAAAGAATAAAAATTTCTGATTCTGTGAAAATGTCAAAATATAATAATATGAAGATGTAAATATGTATAAAACGGAATAGAAAGCTAGGAATATTTTTTTTTTGCATTTATTTCTCCTCATGTAGGTATTTCTACACGGGAAGTATGTTTCTGTGTTTGTATTGACTTATTTATGAAGAATAGTTGTCTTGGGTCGAATATTGTAGTTTCTGAGTACCTAGAGAAGATCGCTAGGGTACCTGTATCCCTTTTTAGGATACATCGTAGAAAACGCATTTGAATGACTTCAAGGGATCGTAGATGTGTTTTTGAGTTTTTTCCCCAACCAATTATGCTATAATTTAAGTGGGGTTCTACCAAACTTTTATTCGAAATAATTTTTTTGGTGGTTAAGGATGCTATATTTTTATATTTGCACAAAATTCATCGTAGATGTAATATTTGTTGGGTTCCATCCTAAATGGTTATCTAGAATTATGTCTAGGTACTTGATTGTTTTGACAGGTCTAATGACGGCCATGTCGGATACTGCTATTTCATATTCTGGCAAGGATATATCGTAGCTACTGAATGGTAGGTAGTACGTTTTATCAAACTTTTCATTGATAACAATGTATAGTCAAATCACTTCTTTATCTGTCTTAAGTCGTGTTCCAATTTGAATTTCAAATTGAACAAGTCATCGTCTTTGCGGAATATGACTATATCATCTGCGAAACTGACAATTTTCGAGTCAGTATTCAGAAGGAAGAGATTGTGGAGGTAGACTTTAAACAGAATTGGTCCTAACACCGTCCTTTGTGGTACGCCACATGTTTTTTTGGATATGTCGTTAAATTTTCTTAAAACTCACTCTATTGTTTTCCAATTGAACAGCCAAGCTACAGAATTTCATATTGAAATCTATGAAGAAATGATAAGTCCCTCAAAGTCTACGAAATACGTTTTTGCAATGGTCGTGACGAGTCTAAATTATTAAATCCCGTATTCACTATTTTCAATCGACATCATTATTAATTCAAACTTCCGATCATGTTTCATAATCTTTTTTAGAAATAACGAGCAGTATTAAGAGCAGTTCCACGCCGCAATCCGGAGACTTCGGTGAGTAAATTTACATTTTATTGGTAGTTAACCGTTCATTTGAATTTTGGCACAATGAATATTGCTGGAAATTCAGAATTTCAATATAAAGGTTTCAGGCAGACCTACTCAACTGCAATCTTCGTAAGTTGACAAAGTAGTATTTCCACTCTCCAATAACCAGTCGAATAAAAGGATTTTAATGATTTTTACCAATTTCAGCAATGGAATAAATCGCCCACCTTTTCACGTAGGGGCGTATATGATTTCTGAATATTTTACAGGAGAGAGGAAAATCGAAAATTGATGACAATTTAATCACCCTGTAGATACGCCATGAACATAAGTTCTATTTGTGACAGCATTATAAGAGATACAGTTACGCCACTTCGTGAGATGAAAAGTACATTGCAAGAAAGCCTAAATACGGCGTAACTCAATTTTACACTTTTTTGTTACTTACGCCCCTACTTGATAAGGGGGACGAAATGATTGAAAGGCCATATTACCATCAAAGAATTGACTCACCAACTCACTGAAGGTTGATTTAGTCAACTTTAGCATAAGCATTATCATAAACATAATGGTAACATCAAAGGTTTTTAGCATAAACTTAACATTGTTGTATAAATGCTGCCATTTGACATAACAGATTCAACTTTTGCTTTTGACATATATTTAAGCACAATTTTAAAATGATGTTGACTAAATGCACCTTGTCTCATAAAGTAGAGGCTAGTATCGGTATTTTGAACTGATATAAGTGGGTGATAATAGCCAGTGCATATTGTATGCAGCAGGTTTTGTTTTTAGCAGTATATTTCGGTTCACCATACTTTCCAAAATATGTTGGAAGTGGAACGCAAGTGCAATTAGTGCAATGGACACCAGTTTTTCAGACAGAGACACTCGTTTTTTGTGACAGAAACACAGAGTTGATAAATACACACTGCAAAATGATAAAGAATCTGTTATGTTTTTGTTTCCGGAATGAACACTGGGCATACCAGTGAGACTTTTCAGATATTAGGAAACCATTCCAGTTTCAACATCAGGTTGTTCAAAATGTATAAAGAAGTGGAAAATTGTTAAATATATATATTTTTTAATTCATTGGAAAGTTGTTTGTCCAGAAGAAGAACAATGGTGATTTCTTCTATGTTGAAATGTGGTATCTTATTTGTCATACTAGTCACCTGGATTATCGTAGGGTCTAGCAAATAAACTACTGGGAAAAAAGTCGAACTACTGAAACTCCACGTGATGCAGCTAGTTGGTCAACGCTGTGCTTTTCATACTTGTTTTAGTGTGCACAATTCTATCAGTACCTTCAATTATAAAAAGGGCTCTTTGAAAGATTATGGTACGTCTATGGAATCGTTGCATCTGAGTGATTCATTACTCCATGCCTTTTCTTACGGACTATAGATCCAGCCTGTTTTATTAACGTTATCACTACACCAAAATCGATATCAAACGTATGGTTTGGACCTGTATAAATATTGGAGCACTTACAGCACAGCATTCTAAGCGAGCAACAGTTCGGGTTTCAGAGCAAAAAGAGCACAACTGATGCCATATTCGACTTCCTTACTGAAGTATATACAGAAATAAATATTTGTTGCAGCAATGTTTTTTGATTTCTCAAAGGCATGTGACTGCGGTAATCACAGAATACTCCTGCAAAAACTGGAAGTATAATGGTTTCAGGGGTATTCCTTTGAAGTGGTTCGAATGACACCTATCAAATCGTCATGAGATTGTCAAAACATATCATCACTCACAACTTCATTCTATTAGCAGCGGTGTTCCCCATGGTTCGGTACTAGGTCCTCTGCTTTTCCCATTATATATCAATATGAGACGGCCAATTTGACTATATCAGGTAGTTTCAATTTATTTGCCGGCGATACTACAATTCAAAGGCAAGATGAAAATGAGGCTTACCTATTTCAAACTGTGTCTAGAGATATTGATCGCCTGCGCCATAAAGAATTGTTTGATTCTAATTCATCATTAAATATATCTAAAACGAATATTCTGTACGGAAAATTTTGTGAACATTTTTTCCGTTTTCCGGCAAACTTTCTCGTCAACGAAATAATGAGCAATGAAAATTTGTTAATGTAAAAGTAAAAGTGTTATAAAAAAAGCCAAAAGTCTATTTCGTGGTCATCATACTATATGAAACTGGAAAACTTGCAGGAAAATCACAAGAACTTTTGTTCATTTTCTCGTTTATGGGAATTGGCATGAAGGAAGAGAAATTGATTCCTATACATAAAAGTGGATCCCGAAATGAAGTTTCTAATTATCGGCCAATTTCATTGTTATCATTGCCTGGTAAACTTCTAGAATCCGTGATTACAAACGAGTTATTTTTTTTATTTAAAAATGTGCTTTGTTCAGAACAACATGGATTCTATAAGGGCAGGTCATCAACTACGAATTTATTACCATATGTTCAAGATATCTCTGAAGCTCTTGATGACAGGTGTCAGGTGGATGTCGTGTACACCGACTTCTCTAAAGCCTTTGACAAAGTCTATCATCCTACATTAATTACCCGATTAGAGAATGTCGGTGTCCACGGCAATTTGATCGAATGGACAAAATCTTACCTACACAATAGGATACAATTCGTGAAATTCAATGGTTGCACCTCCTCCTCAACTGGTACCACATCCGGTGTTCCTCAAGGCTCCCATCTGGGGCCCTTGTTATTCTCAATTTTCATCAATGAAATTGGTAGCTGTTTTCGTTACTCAAATTTCGCTCTCTACGTAGACGACATGAAATTTTATAAACCAATTTCATCTTTCGCTGACTGTATCGAGTTGCAATATGATATTGATAGAGTTTCTGATTTTTGTAAAGAATATAAGCTATTCTTAAATATAAAAAAATGTCAACACATATCATTTTGTCGCTTGAAAACAAAGATAGAATTTGGATACAGTATTGACCATAATCAGGTAGAGAATGTTCAACATGTGAGAGATCTAGGGGTAATTATTGACTCTCATTTAAAATTTGATTTGCATATCGAAACTGTAGTTAAGAGGGCGAATAGAAATTTAGGATTCCTTCTGAGAGTTTCCAAATCTTTCAAAGAGGATAAGACACTGATAATTCTATATAACTCACTTGTGCGGAGCTGTCTAGAATATAACTCTATAGTATGGAATCCGTTCTATCAGAAGTACATCAATCGTATTGAAAGAATCCAAATTAAATTTATAAACCACCTGAACTATCGTTTCGGTAGGCAGTTACATTACCGATTTTATGACTTTTGTCTTCACCATTATAACTTACTAAAATTAAGCGCCAGGCGCGATGTTTCCTATATAATTTTTCTCTTCAAACTTGTCAATAATATTATAAGCTGTGATTATCTTCTTAAAAAATTATATTTTAGTGTAAGGAAATATGTTACACGTAAAGACACTCTTTTCTATGTTCCAACTTATCATTCCAACGTCACTAGTCATTCTCCAATTACCATGTTACAAAAAAATTATAATAATATTTTTCAACATATAGATATATTCTGTTCCTCCTTGTATGATGTTAGAAAATCTGTTGTAAGAGTTTTTACCTAATTTTGATCTAATTTGTCGAATTCAATCACTTCAGAATCGCCTCTGCTCTCTCACTATTTTCTTTTCTTATATTTAGATTTAAGTACTCACTTGTAATCTACTCTTGATACATCTGTAATCATGTGCTTTCCTGTTATTGGTGATGTGTTATACATCCTGTTGGAAAGCCTTATAAATAAATAAATGAATAAAATAAAATAAATAAATAAACACCAGAAAAAAAAGCCATAAGTCGGAAACATGATTACGACGTTTTATAAACTAAGGTCCTGAATACATTAATTTTTTAAGTTTTTATTTTTTGCGAAAAACCCTGAGTCGCGTCGAGTTATGTTTTCGAAAAGACACTCTGTGACATGAATAATCGCCTCTCCTTCACCCCCCTGAAAGTGACAGCCACTCACCTAATCAGTTGCAAATCCTTGATGAATTTTTTGAAGTTCCAAATATTTTCAGAAATTCCAAGAAACCTATGTTCTGGGTAGTTTTTAGAGAAACCGATAATGATAATCTAGAAGATTAGCCTATCTTAGGTTGCTACGGTACTTGTATGTCCAGTGCTAAGACATGATAGACTTGTGCACACATATCCAGTGTGATATGGTTTCTTGGATACGCAGGAACCAATAAAATTTCCTTCTGTTCACCATTTGAATTGTACCGAAGACACTGCAAATCGATTTTAACATTGGTCCAGAACTAATTCGAATCTGGAAATGAGTTTTATTTTTCATTTTAACATAGAAGCAATTTATTATTCTGGAACTTTCACTTCTTAAGAGTGAACTAGGCCTGAAGGGGATGCCACTATGAAAAAAACGCGCCGGAAAATCTGTCTCTGAGGTGGGGAAACGAACTGGTGTTTATCATTTTCTCCATTGTGGTTATTTTTTAATATTACCATTAATATTAATTTCGACCTAGGCTTTTTTATATGGCCTAAGAATGCAGTTTGCGATGCATATGCCAAATCCCATAGGAGAAGAAATGAGCAATTTTATCTTTATGAATTTCTCTCGAAGCATTTTCAAATAATTGTATTTATTTCTGCAGTGTGACCCATTTTTCAACCGATTGGTTGATTCTTTTTCAATAGGTAGACGTTCAAAAAGTCCATCGGGACACCAAATATAATGAGTAATTCTTCATTTTCAGGCCCAACTTTTCTCAATTTTCAAGGTAAAAAATCTAAAATAATTTTTTTTTTGAAAAAATCTGACCAACCCACTGGATTCGCGACATTTTCAAATTGTAGTTTAAAGTTTTTGAAATTCGTCCATCAATAAGAAAGTTATAGGAAAATGAAACTTAAAAAATATGCCGTTCAATCAACCCACCAATTCAATTTCAGAACTCTTATCAAAATCTGGAATACACCAGAGTTGCCATTCTCGAATCATTCGACTTCCAATTCGTATACGAATAAAAGAGACAAATATACAAATTTCATGTGTATCAGTGTGAAACAGAAAATCGAATTCGTATACGTACAAACTCGAGAATAGGACCCCAGGAAGTCTTCAAATATCACTGTTCGGAATTTTATCAATATCTATTAATAAATAAGAAGATTACAGGAAAACAAAATTTGAAAAATATGTTTATTTTATGAAAATATCATTTTATTTAATGATTTTCTTCAATAATATTATTATTAGATTATTATTAATAGATTTCGATGAAATTCTGATTAGTGATATTTTGAGACTCCCTGAATCAAGTAGTGTATTCCCAATTTTGGATATGAGTGGAAATTGAAATAGTGGGTTGATTAATCGGCATATTTTTTAAATTTATTTCTTCCTTCTGACTTTTTTATTGAACGGCAAATTTCAACAAAATTTCAAAATGAACCATTTGAGAATGTCATAAAATCGCTAATAAATTTTTCAGTTTTATACCTCGCAAAAATAATAGTTGGCCCTGAAAATGAAATTTGGAGTTCTCGTGGACTTTTTTATTATCTACCTATTGAAACGGAAAGCATTCCAATCAGTTGGAAAAAGTGTGTTTTATAAGGGTGCACGAGAAAATGAGAAATAAAACAATTCTTTTTCTGCAATAGGAAAATGAATTTTCTATATGCCTAGCACATGTCCGATCGCTAAATTCTAATTTTTTGAGCTCAACACTAACATCTTTTTTAGTGGTTGGCATCCCTGAAACGAGAAAATGAGTCAGCAAAAGCTCTCGTTATCATATTCATATCATATCATAGTCAGCGGGCTGGACAATATCAGATCTGAGCATCTTAATGATATTGCATATGAGATTGCTAAACCATTGTCATATGTTATCAACATGTCAATAAACAGTGGAATATATCCAGAAGCCTTCAAAACTGCAGTGGTGACTCCTATCTTCAAAAGCGAAAAAAAAACTGATACAAATAATTACCGTCCTATATCACTTATATCGAACTTTGCCAAAATTTTCGAAAAAATCCTTAAGAAAAGAATCTTGTCCTATCTAACAAAAAATAAAATAATGTCCAAAAACCAATTTGGTTTTACGGAAGGAAAATCTACCCAGGATGCAATACTTTCATTAGTTGGCAGAATTAGCAAGTATACCAACCCTGTGTATATTCGTAGATTTAAAGAAGACCTTTGATACTGTGAGTCACAGTCAGCTACTGGAAGTATTGGAAGGAATTGGATTGAGAGGAATACAATATTCTCTAATAAAGAGCTACCTCACCAACCGAAAACAATGTGTCAGAATAGGAAAAGAAACTAGTGAATATCGAATAGTTGAATATGGTGTTCCCCAGGGAACGGTACTGGGGCCATTTCTTTTCAATCTATATTTGAATGATTATTGAAACAGAAGGTCACATAGTGAGTTCTGCTGATGACACTGCCGTAGTCTATCAAGCAAAAAACTGGACATCCCTCAAAGAAATAGCCGAAAGTGATTTTTCACACATAATGAAATGGTTTGAGAGTAGACTACTGACAGTAAACATGGGTAAATCCAACTATGTAGCATTCACTACATATTCTAAATACCTACCGGGTTATAACAATCTCTCCATATCCGTAGATGGAAAATTCATAAACATACATTCAGTCTCAAATATAAAATATCTCGGACTCCAAGTAGATTCTCATCTGAAATGGGATATCCATGTGAATTTTGTTGTCAAGAAACTACGAACCGTACTTTATAAAATAAAATATCTTGTTAAATATTTTAATACATACCAACTAAAGACGATATACCACTCTCTTATTGAAAGTCACTTGGTCTATGGAATTGCTGCGTGGGGTGGAACATATAAATGTCACATCACAACCATAGAAATAATTCAACGCTATATAATGAAGACGATATATCAAAAACCCGTACTAAACGCAACAGACGAAATCTATGAGGAAACAAAAATTCTTGATATAAGACAGTTATATTTTTTGAGAACTATTATACAGCAACATAAAAATAAATCAGAGTTGAAAAAGATTGACCATGACCATTACACAAGATATAAATCCAATTCAAATTTTGTTACTATAAGACCCGAAAAGAGCATAATCCAAAGAACATATTCATATCTAGGCCCGAAAAGTTATAATGTTGTTCCAGTGGAACTGAAACAAATTAGCTCCATATCTTTATTCAACAAACTCGCTAAGAAATGTAGCATTCACAGATTAGAAATTCATGAATTTATTGATCAGTAAAAACAAACTCCTATGTAAATATTATATTGTAATGTGTCAGCAGTAAATATGTATACATATATATGTGTGCTTATGTGTGTGTATGTTTGTATATGTTGATTTTGTATATATGCTATTATTCTGAAATTGTTATATATTTATATTTTTCAGAAACTTGCTTCTATCGGGGATTCTTTAAATTTTTTATCTATGAAAAACAATAATTATACTGCCAATTTTTCTATTTTCTATAATACCCATGCACAGACTTGCTCTTCTATGGGTTTTCTCTATATTTATTCATAAATGTCCTTGATTTTATCTGAATTGTATCACCATAAATTCTGATAAATGAATAAATACATTATATTATGCACTTATAGAATCTCATCTATGCCATGGCATTGCTTTCTGGGGAGTCTGTAGAAAAACAGAATTCCATTCGATTTCTTTGGATGTTCATTGGATGTTCGTAAAGTCAGTTGTGGAATCATCTGCGACTGAAAGTAGGAATTTGGTCGCTGTTTTTCATCGTACAAGATAACCTCTCTTGGAAGGGATTCATGTTTTAAAGAGAAACATTCTCAATTGAAAATTGAATCAATACATGACTCCTCTGGAAATGGAAAACCCTACGATAAAATTGAAGTTACTTTTTTGTAATATCTAACAGAAAACAACTACTTCCCCGGCTAAAGCCACGCTGGACATTGAACTACATCTGATAGATATTGAGAAAGACCCTATATAACTTGAAGAAAAAATCTGAAAGTGAAAATTTGCATTTTCATTCAGATAGTTGATTATTTATCAAATGTCCAGTTTCCTTTGGAGATTCTTATCTATAAATGAGATAAGGGAGAATGTTATTCAGAAGTATCACTCACAGAAAATCGCTCATTCCAATGATGCGTGAATTGCATCTCTTTCGCTAGGCCTCCAATACATTTTGGTCGACATATATATATATATATATATATATATATATATATATATCTATATTTGGCAAACAAAGGGCCACTCTGGTTCAGAATGTGAGAGACAGCGTAGGACTGACTCTCACTTCTGTTCTTCCACCAGCGCCATTAATTTACTTACAAGATTCAGAGATGTAGAGAAGATAAAGGAAAAGGAAAGAGTAGAGTTGAAAAAGAACGAAGTTGACTGGGTAAGAGAAATATAATAATTTTCATAAAATCACTATTATAGAATGTTTATCTTGTAATAAGATTCTCTTATAAGTCTTTTTGAAAGAGTTCGTCGATAGAGTGAGATGATGACTTCCTAGGGTATTCAGCTTGTTTATGATAATGGCTATAGTATAACTGATCTTTTGAATATTTCTTTTTTATGCTTGGGTATTGTGAGTATTGTTTGGCGCCGTATATTCAGGTTATGGATATCAGTTCTGAAGGATAATTTACAATACAGGTGTTTTAAATTTGAAAATCTTGTGAAATAAACATGCCATGTGAAGAAGACGCCTATTATACATGTTGAGCCAACCCAAACCTTTGAGTCTCAATGAAACACTTTCTCTTTTTCTAATACCATAATTTAGCCTGATACAAGAATTTTGGATTTTTTGGATTCTTTTAGAATCGCTGGACCTTATACACGGACCATAAACTACATCAGAGTGATTAAAATGTGACAATACCAGTGCTTCACAAAGCAGTTTTTTAGTATCCAAGTTCAAGAAAAATCTTTGAGAATAAATTAATTTTAATGATCCATACGCGTTCCTAAGTTTCTGAGTAATGTTCCGTGAAATGTAAATTTGTATCAATTATTAAACCCAAATTTTTGGAGTACTGCTTGAAAGGAATGGCTGAATCACCAATTCTAAGTTCCAAATTAGCTAGCATTTCATTTCGGACACTGTCTGCACAAAATAGTAATGCACAAGATTTATTCGGGTTCACTTTTAGTGAATGTTTTGTTGATATCTGAAATAATATGTCTAAATCTGAGTTTATCAATTCGCTTGCAGCTGCGCTATTTGTGTAATCAAATGCGAGATATACTTGAGTGTCGTCAGCGTAGAAGTGATAATTTACATGTTGTAATGCGGTTGGGAAGTTTGACGTATGAAGAGTATATAGGAGGGGGCCTAATATGCTGCCTTGTGGAACACCGCACCTTACTTTTGTGGAAGGAGAGATTTGGTCATCTATTTGAACACACTGAGTCCTATCACTAAGATATGATGATAACATTTTACAGACAGTCACTAAATCCAAAATAGTGGCACATTGATTTGAAAATTTGGTGATTGATCATTTCGAACGCTTTCGAGTAGTCCAGCAGTACCAACACACATGCTTTACTGTTATCAACAGCTCTAAGAATGTCATCTACAACATCAGCCATAGCACAGCTGTAACCAGATCTAAATCCAGATTGTTTTATAGGCAATATGTTATTGTTTTCCAAGAACACTCTGATTTGAAGTTCAATAACTTTTTCTAGTATCTTTGAAAGAGTTGGTAGTAAGCTAATACATCGGAGTTCATTATAGGTTTCTGGTGTTTTTACTTTAGGAAGTGGGATAACTTTTGCATTTTTCCACACGTCCGGAAAAATGTTTTTTTTCAAACACTCGTTGATTATGTGTGTGATAATGGGGATCAAAAATGGGCTGCATATCTGAATAAGAGTAATATTGATGTTGTCGGTACCTGTCGCTTTTGTTTTTATGTTATAAATAATTTCTCTAACTTGTTCTTCAATGACAGACTGGAAGTTTAATGTAGTAGATATTCTCTCATTGATATTATTAAGGTAAAAGTTAATCAATTCTTCATTAGCTGCGTTTTTTTAAAAGATGAATTAAGAAATTCATTAAATTCATTCGCATTACGCAGATGCTCAGGAATAGTGTTTATTTTAGATTTGGTAACTTGAATCTTTTTTAGTTCAGCCCATTTTTCTTTCATAGAACTGTTTTGTAATTTGAAATTTAGATACGCTTTTTTTTCAGATTTTATTGATGATGTTGTAAAGTTTCGTAATTGTTTATAATATTCAAAATGTGTTTGTAGTCTTTCTCAATATCTAGATAGATAGATTAGATAGATTTTTTATTTAAGCTTTCAATTTGAAACAGTTGAAAAACGCAAGTCATAAGTGCAAATTAATAATAATAAGTACAGTAAATTATGTATATAAATATAGAAATTGACTTAAAAACTACAATTTCTAATCTATCTATCAGATGTAGTCCAATGTCCAGCGTGGCTTTAGCCGGGGAAGTAGTTGTTTTCTGTTAGATATTACAAAAAAGTAACTTCAATTTAATCGTAGGGTTTTTCCATTTCCAGAGGAGTCATGTATTGATTCAATTTTCAATTGAGAATGTTTCTCTTAAAAAAAGAATTTTATTCATTATAACACATAGATACTCCATCCTTTTTATGACAGATTTTATTGTTGACATTGTTTTAAAATTATGTTATGATATGCTTCTATTATATTTGTTATATTGTTTGTTACATATTTATTAAATTGTTTGTCAAATTTTTTCACAAAGTATATCATTATCTTCTATAATAATAACTTTCTTTTCTGACAATAAAGAATATTCTGATTCTGATAACTCTACTGATGTCTACATTTTCATCAACTCTCATAAATATCGATGAAAGTTGGACAAAGAGAATGTGACATCTCTGTCTCAATCAGTGTGCCACGATATCAGTAATAACTAATAAAATAGAGACACTGAGCTCGGTTTTTTCAGCTTGTTTTATCATTTCAGGAGAAAAGGTGATCGATGAGGACCCGTCGGAAAACTGGCTATTTCCCAGCGTAGCGTCGGCTCCCCTCGAACTGGAGACCCATTCCAATTCCCCGACAAACAAAGGGATGTCGCTTATTCTTCATTTTACTCTTTCTTTATCGCTGACGTTTACTCCATTCCTAAGGTGACGCATACGTTACTATTAGACGTGGAAACACGTCGCTGAACTGATATCATTATATAGTTGATGTATGTGTCGTTAGGATAACATAGAAATGTGTATATTGTATGTTAGGCGATCAAATAATGGTAGGTATTTCACTAAAAATATCATATCAATAAAGTTACAATAATATATACAAAAAACTATAGTTTTGAAAAACTGATTGGAGGTATCTTGGATTCTGTAATGTGTCAAAAAATATCAGTACTTACTTGTTCCAACTCAATGATAAATGTGTGAGAATAATCAATTTAGAGCTAATGTATGATATTGTGATAGTAGTAATCGGAATAGAAGGAGTATTCAACATATTTTATAGAAGAGAAAGGTATGGGGCGCCGTTAGTGCCAAAAGTAGGTGATCTTGTATATTTGATTTTCACTCAAATATATTTGCTCAGGCCCATATATGAATCAGATGGCACCAGTTTACAGGGTGTCCGGTAAACCTTGTACAATATTGGAACTGGTGATAGACCAGGTCATGACTGTTCAGAATATCGGTATTTCACCTTTGTAAAAATCTCACCGTTTTCGAGATAATGAGCATATTTTTCATTTCTGGAAAATCACTACCTCACCTTGGATTTTTGAGTGCCGTGTCTACAGATGGAGACCAATTCAAATATCTTTGCTGCTGAAGATTACTGATGAGTGATGCTTTCAGACGCACAAAACAGTGTTTCAGAAAACGATACAATTTTTCTAGAAATGAGGGTAAAATGCCAGATTTAAGTTTCACCAATATTTTTAAAATCAGTTTGATATTATTGTTTGAAAAAAACCTAACCAAGTGGAAGTGGATTTTCATTACAAAAGAATGCCCATTTTGTCGAGACTCTACCATGGTATAAAACATACGATAAATATTTTTGGAAGGAGTAGATTTTCTATTATGTTAGAGTGTGATATTATTCTGAGCTAAAATCAATATGATTGGGAAAAAATTGTTCCTCAATAATAACCACTAGTGGAAGAAAAAAGTATAAATTACCAAATCCGTTTTTGAGCTATCAATTTTTTTTTCAAGGAACCATTTTTTAAAAATAATAATTTGCATCAAAGATTGTGTTTCCAAAAAAAGCTTCTCAATTATCTTATAAACAACGCATTTGTTTATAACAATTTTGTGAACAATAGGAAATGAAAAAAAAATAAGAATCATTCCCATAGATTAGATTAGATTAGATTATTTATTCATCCTTTAAATGATACATTTTTGGAAACGTCAGAATTACATGTAGAACGGAGACAAGTTAAAAACATAAATATATATATATATATATATATATATATATATATATATATATATATATATATATATATATATATATATATATATATATATATATACAGATAAATGACAAAGTACATAATATAAGACAGAACAATAATTAAAATAGACAAATTATGCATACAGGTGAGTCAACCTTCTCCTACTGTGCCAATCTTAGTGTAGAACTCCTCAATACTATATAAGCACATGTTTTTCAAGATATTTTTCATTTTTGATTTAAATTTCTCCTTGGGTAGGGATGATATGGCATGTGATACTGCATTATACAGATCTATGCCCAAGACTCTTGATTTGTTTATCCTTTTGCGAGAGTGTAGTAGCTTATCCTGGCCTCGCGTATTATGGGAGTGGATGTCTCTATGTAAAGAAAATTTATTTGAGTTGCATTTAATATACATTAGATTTTCCAAGACAATCATGGAGAATAGTGACATTATTCCCAATTCCTGAAAGATGGGTTGACAGTGTTCATCAAAATTGGCTTTAAATATGCTGCGGACTGCAGCTTTTTGTAGAATGAAAATTCTCTGTAAACGTGTGTGGGATGCATTGCACCAGCCCAGAATACCATATGTTAATACGGAATGAAATAGACCATAGTAAGTGGTAAGAGCAGCTTCTTTATTCACTAGATTTGTTATTCTGCGTATTGCAAATACTGCTTTGGATAATTTGCCACACATGAAATTAATCTGGGGGATCCATGATGAGGTGGAATCAAAGAAAATTCCAAGAAATTTTATATCAGAGTTTTCTGATGAACGAACATGTGAAAAAACGCATTTGTCAGTTTTATTATCATTTAAATATAGTTCATTGGGACTGAACCATCCCAAAGCATGATTCAGAATTTGATTAATTATTAAGTCTTTTCCCTCGGATTCCTTATGTTTTAGATGAAAAGTAAAATTAGTGTCGTCTGCATACATAATTGTGGTTATTTGTGGGATGTTATCAAAAGTTTTCATGTGATTTGGTAAATCATTTATGTAAAGAAGAAAGAGGAGAGGTCCAAGTATGGACCCTTGTGGAACTCCCCGTTTCATGATGTGTGTATCGCTTTTATTATTATTGACAGTCACCGTTTGTGGCCTGTTTGTTAAGTATGACTTTATGAGATTATTTGCAACTCCTCGTATGCCATATGAATTTAGTTTGTCTTGCAGAATGGAGTGGTTAACGCAATCAAACGCCTTGGTCAAATCAGTAAATGTAGCTATGCAACAATTTTTATTTTCAAATGCCTCCTGTATGGTGTCCATGAGGAAAACAATTGCATCTGATGTTTTCTTACCATGTCTAAATCCGAACTGAGTAGAACTTAAAATGTCATGTTGGTCAATATGTCTTAACAGCTGACCGAGAATAGCATACTCTATAATTTTAGATATGCTTGGTAAGATGTGAATTTGTCTATAGCTTTCTGGGAGAGCTTCGTCGCCTTTTTTATAAAGTGGAAGAACTTTTGCTGGTTTAAAAATATCTGGGAATATTCCTTGAGTCAAACAAGTGTTAACAATATCACATAGTGGTGCTGCGATATTGTGGGCACAAAGTTTGATGAGGTACGTACTGATTTCATACATGTCCTGGGTTTTTTTGGTTTTCATCTTTTGGATCAACTGCAAAACATCTGTTACATTTAGAGGCTGAAGGAAAATTGAAAAAGTACAAAATTCCGGACTACTCAGTGCATTTTTTGTTTTCTCTAGTTTTTTTACTATATCTGTAGAATGATTAGTAAAAAATTCGTAGAATTTATTCAGATCTATGTCAGCGAGATCCGTCTTTGTTTTGTTTCGACCAGTTGTATCATTAATTATTGACCATATTGTTTTTGTTTTGTTGTCTGATTCTTGAATTTTGTTGAAGTTATTTTTGCGAATGGTATCGCTAAGTAAGTGTTTATATCTCTCTTTACATTGATTTGGTATGGTAGGATTTTGTTTGTAATTGCTGTGCAGAAATAGAAGTATTTGTTTTAGATTTTCCAAATCAGGTGATGTTATAGTTTTTCTGTGAATTCTATGACTTTGATTCTTTATACACGGAAATGAGTTTTGAAAATGGAATATTAGTGTTTCATGAAATTCCGATGCTTTCTCTACTGCTGACCTTGCTTTATATACATCATTCCAGGACTCTGAATGCAGATAAGTGTTGAACATATTTATGTTATTTTGACTGAAGCTTCGCTTACCATAGAGGTTGTCATGTTTTTGAATGTTCTTAGGGACTGAAAAGGTTAAAGTCTGAGGATCATGATCTGATACACCGAAATTTTGTACCTCAGCTTTGAGGTATGAGAAATTACAGAAAATATTATCAGGACATGTCTTGAAATCGCCCGCTTGTCTTGTGAAATCAAATATGGTTTTTTTCAAGTTAAATTGTGCCATTAAATCCGTTATTTGTCTGGTTTTAGTGTCAGGGCTCATGAATTTGAGATTGAAGTCACCACAAACAACTAGGTTTGCTTGTGGATATTCCCTGTCTATTTTATGTAAGGCATTCTTAAGAGTTAAGAAGAATGTGTCAAAGTTTGCAACTGCAGTTGAGGATCTGTACATAACCAGGACTACTAAGTTTTTCTTTTTTATATAAACTCCTGTGATTTCGCAGTGTAATTCCGTAGTCATTTCTTTTATGTTTGAGATTTCCATTGCTTTAAGAGAATGATGAACATATATGCACACACCACCATGTATATGAGAAGTTCTACACACAGATGAAGTTAAATTGAAGTTTGTTATGTTATAAAGTGTTGACTCACCTGGGTATAGCCAATGTTCAGTAAAACATAATATACTAGGGAACCTGAATGAGTTAACAATTTCATCAAGTAATAGGATTTTGTTTCGAATATATTGTACATTGAAATTTAGTACTAGCAGATGTTCTGTATTATTGGATATCGATTCGGGATTGGTAGATTTGATGCTTTTTCCTGTCATGATCATTTCCTGGGCAAGTGATCCAATCTCCGGGATAAAAAATGAGACACTAGTGCGCCTTTTGGCCATACTTCTTGAGTCCAGGCTTTGTTCATTTCTTCTTCTTTAACTGATACTTTGTAAGATGAATAAGATTCTGGAAACTTAGATTTTACAGCTGAGCATCTAACATCTGATAGGGTGGGCTTCAAGAAATTAAGAAGTTCATCTGGCTTTGTATCGGGCTTCAACCTGGTGACATACTCCTTCTGGTCATAAAAAACGGATCAATGGTAATTTGAAAAAAAATCAAGCTTTTTAATTTTGAATCTAAGTAAATTGTTGATAACAAAGTAAAATATATTTTTTTCAAATTTTTCCAACAGGAATCTCTTTAGAGAGACTTTTAAAAAATAGCTCCAAAATATAAAAAATCTCAGATTTGTTATTTAATAATTATTTCACTTGCAATATTCGTGTTCAAAAATGTTAATTAACTAATGCTTAATATATAGAAACATCTCGATGAAAATGACCGTGGATTATTGTTCATTCATCTATCCAGTAGATGCCAGAATTTGTTCAATTCTTAATTTCCACATTTAATAAGTTTGAATAATATTTATTCATTGAAGGTCCAAAGTGGGAGGGGCATACGCCAGCCAGATTCCTCGTTTCGGCCATATTTTCAAACTTCTGGGAAATTTGTAAATATTGGTACTACGGTATGATTGATTTTGGGAGATTTCCTCCTCTTATCGAATCATTTTTCAAATTTGAAAAATGTCAAATAGTTTTTGAGATATTTGCAAAAAACCATACCCCATTTTGTTTTTCCAGTTGATTGTTAATAACTTTTGCAATTTCTGCAAGCGGCTCTTGGATTTTTTCGAAAATCATCCACACGCTATTCCGAATCGAATGACACATCGTTCATATTTTTGGGGGGCGGAGAAAAAGGTTTGAACCAAATAGCACTTGTACTAATTTAACAAAGTATGCCTGAAATCTGCTTGGGAATTAAATAATTTAATGAAACACAAGGTGTTCCATTTGAAATGAGGAATTTGCCCTCTACTTCCGGTATAAAGGGTAAATACCGGAAGTTGAAAATATTCTAGTTGAGGAGGTCATATGTGAAAACCCACAACCACAAAATATCAAGTTTTAATTTTGAATGGTTCTCCATATATCCCTAACGAAAATGAAAATAAAATGAAGAAGAATATCGAGTTTTTCCCATGAGCTCCTGAGTCAACCACGTGAATTTTCTATTTTTAAGAAATTGTAGGAAACGCTAGACGTTGGTCAGTGGTAAAAATGCAAATATTACCGATATTTTAGGTAACAGGTGAAGTGTTCTATGAATATAGGCAGATTATTCAGATTAAATACGATATTACAGAAAATTTGAATTTTGAAAACAAATATCTTGAATAACAATAAAAATATCTTAATATTAGTATCAACTTATAAAAATATAGACCTGAATAGATATAATTGAGGGAAATGAAATGTACGAAAACAACTACTTACTTTTGACACTGACGGCACCCCATAGGAAGGCATGTGCTTGAATATCCATCCATCCATCCATATGAATGAATGCATTTTATAACCAAATATTCCAATATTTTATTGGTCATACGATGATTATGTTTCTACTTTCCATCCTCACGATCTAGCTGGCATTGACAAAAACAGTGCGAACAATACCGAATTATCGATTTCACCCCATCTGTCCGAATTCACCCCGGATTACAGTGTAAGTAATTAAAACCATTTTGGTATTCGCAATTTAGGTTTGGGATGAAGCAGAAGTTTTCATCAGGAATAATTTTTTTGAGAAATCAATAATAAAAAAGTTTTCCATATGCTGCGAAATTTATGCCGGACACTGTATAAACCAATTTATTTTGAATTAATTTCACATTTTGTATTGCAGATAACATTAATTTGTGAACCCTTATTTCAATCCTTGAAACGATTTTTATAACATTCCACAATTATTTTATTCTATTTGACCAAACGCACATCTACTTGAAATGCATTTTTTCTACAATGGGGTAAATTGATCGTCATTGACCTTTCTCCTAAAAATGAGAAGATGGAAATTCAAGTGTCAGGCATCGCTCCAAGCCCTCTTCTGAAGTATTCTGACGTAGTTTGAGAACTTTAATAGAGAGTTACAAAAGAACGAATTGGATAATTTCGACAATGTCGAAAAAATAAAAACGAAAATTACAAATTTCCGTAATTTTCTTTCCAATAATTGTTCTGTATGAAAACGCGCAACTGTGCCATAACAGACCTCGTATCTCTAATAATATGTGGCTCTCCGGCAAACTTTTTTTCTACGTCCGGGTCCTTCTTATTTATTTATTGAACAAATATTATTTCCGGAATATTCCCGACAATATTAGTAATGACTATGAAGGACTCACTATGAATGAAACTACTCATATCTAAATTCCTCTTGAACACAAATTTTCCAGATGCATTTTTTGAAAAAATCTATGTCAAATGATACCATCTACTCGCCCCCTTACTTCTGGTTATACTAAGTTGTTTTTCAGTAATGAGTTTTGAATGTTCAAGCTTACTGCCGAATTTTAGATTGAATCCTTTGTTCTTTTTCCTTATTTTTCATCTTTCTTAAACCGATTTCAGTTTTGTCCTAGTGATGATTAGTCATGTCAATTTCAGTTGTAAAACATCGTGAAAAAGTTTTCTAGTTAGCTTTAATGAATAATTATATGAAATATAAGGAATTATTTTCAGTAAATGCTTTTGACTTCTCTGATGGTTCACCTGGAAACTACCTCATTTGTTTATTCATCACGACGAATTGTTATGCATTTAAAAAAATACAGCTCGTCCGAATTATTATGATAGAAAAGTTATAATATTTAAACCAATGGTTATATGTAATGAATATGAGTGTACATATCCTGCGAATTTGCAGTAATGTTATCAATAATATTATGAAATAAAATTGGTTAGAAAATAGTGTGTTTCAATCAACAAATCCTGTTCAAATAGTGATTAGTAGTATTTTTTCTTTTTGAAAAATGTTTATCAAGTCAACGATATACAGGGTGAGTCAACAAGATTCCCGTGGTCGATTGCTCCGTTGTGAATCACTATTTCAATTTCTTATATTTTTTTGCCAAACGGACGATTTGAGGCTATATTCCAAAATTATTTTTATTCATACTGGGTTCATCATTGAAGCGTGACTGACCAAAGTTGGTCTTTTTCAAATGAAACACCCAGTATATTTTCATAAATTCCGATCCGCTGTTTCATTGGCTGCTCAACGAATTTTTTCAATTTCGCATTCCGTTGCGGCGTTGCCGAGTTATCTAAAAAATATCTATTTTGCAGACTTTTTTTTGAAAAATCTCTTTCGAAATATTTAGTGGAGATATTTCGGGAACCGATAGTCGAAATGTTGAAGTTGATTGTGAATATGGTGAATATTGTATAAATTATACAGGATGTTCGGTACAACAATACAAACTTGGCCAATTTCAAACATCAATATTTTGATTTTTTCAAATTGAACCCTGTATATTATTATTCATATCAACTCCTTTTTAATGACTTTTCAATTTTTATTCTTAGTATCATGTGCCTAAAACAACCCGTTTCCGAGATATTGTGGTTTTTAAAGTAATTGTTCAATGGCAAATCAACAATCTTGCATATTTTCCACCTACACGTTTCTTTATAGAAAATACTGACACTGAATGCCGTTTTAATTATTTTATCCTTCTTCAGGAGCATTCTTGAAAAATTATGAATAACTAGCATAGCAAAAGAAATTTTGAAAATTAACTACTTTTTCTAGTTTAGTTATCCATGACTACCGCTGAAAAAAATGACTATCGGCATTTGTAAATAGAGGTAACTGTCAAACTACAATCCAGTTGTGTTGACAAATGTGGCATTATGAATTATTGTTTAGAGAATACGGTTCAAATCGTTTATGCTTTGGGGGAAAGTGCCAGTAACTGCTTACTGGCATCTAGATTATACCAACAAAAGTTTCCTGAGAAAAGACATTCAGACATGCGAGCATTTCAAGCCCTCAAAACAAGATTTGAGGAAACCGGAACAGTATTTCATAAAAAAATTTAACGTGATTGTCCTGTAACGAATGATGAAAATACTCTTGATATTGCATTACATATTACCGAGAATCCCCATGTGAGTACACGTATTCTGAGTAGGGATTTGGGAATATCACAAAGTGGTGTTTCTCGAATGGTGAGAAAATGCAATTTCCATCCATACCATATGCAGTTGATGCAGGAGCTAACTGAAAGAGATTTTCCAAAGCGAATTCGGTTTTGCCAATGGGGTGTAAATAAAATCAGAGAAGAACATGATTTTTTTGAGTATGTTTTATTTTCGGACAACAAGGGCCATGTGAATCGGCATGTGAATATGCACTATTATGCAACTGAAAATCCTCATTTCGTTAGATTTGTCAATCACCAACAACGTTGGTCACTGAATGTTTGGGGAGGTATCATTGGACGTCGAGTGATAGGGCCATTTTTTTTTCAATGGTCATCTTAATGGAAGAGAATATCTAAGGTTTTTGCGACAGCTATACAATTTATTAGATGATCTGCCATTGGCAACAAGGCAGAGAATGTGGCTCCAACAAGATGGTGCGCCTGCACATTACCAGACTGATGTACGGGAATACATCAACAATACATTTCGTGGAACATGGATAGGTAGAGGAGGGCCAGTTCAGTGGCCTCTCAGGTCATCGGACCTCACAAAAATGGAAATGGATTTCTTTCTATAGGGATACATTGAATGGGTTGTTTATCAAACTCCGCCTACAACTCCTGCAAATATGAAAGCAAGAATTCGGACAATTTTCAGGGAAATTTCAGAAGACATGCTGGAACGTGTAGAGAATAGTTTCCAGAATAGATTGGGACTGTGTATTAGTGAAAATGGCAAGCACATTGAACATATACTGCATTAATTATTGTTGTTTTCTTTCTTCTGATATGATAATTTGTTTTATTATTGAGTTAATATAATTTATGAAGTTTACTTCCAAATATGATACAAAATACGAATATTGTCAATATTTTCTGTGGAAAGACCCCCATCTTTAGGATGTCGAATATCTCGGAAACGGGTTGTTTTAGGCACATGCCATCAAGAATAAAAATTGAAGAGTCATTAAAAAGGAGTTGATATGAATGATGATATACAGGGTGTTCCAGTTGAAAAAATCAAATTATTGATGTTTGAAAATGGCCAAGTTTGTATTGTTGTACCGAACATCCTGTATAATTTATACAATATCCACCATATTCACAATTAACTTCACCATTTCGACTATCGATTCCCGAGTTATCTCAACTGAATATTTCGAAACGTGAAATAGGAGATTTTTCAAAAAGAAGTCTGCAAAATATATATTTTTTAGATAACTCGGCAACGTCGCAACGGAATCTAAAATTGAAAAAATCGTTGAGCAGCCAATGAAACAGCGGATCGGAACATATGAAAATATACTGGGTGTTTCATTTGAAAAAGACCAACTTTGGTCAGCCACGCTTCAATGGTGCACCCTGTATGAATAAGAATAATTTTGGAAGATAGTCTTAAATGGTTCCTTTGGCAAAAAAAATATAAGAAATCGAAATAGTGATTCACAACGGAGCAATCGACCACGGGAATCTTGTTGACTCACCCTGCATAGTATGAAAAGTATAGGTCCCTGTGGCCCTGTGGCACACCGATTAACAATCTCCATCTCTTGTAATCGTGCCAAACAATGCAATGTCTATCAATGCAATTGTTGTATTACATTCTCACGATTTTTTCATAATTTGGCTGACTCTTGCAACATGAGTCTGTATTCCAACATCCCTTTGACACCCTCCTGATCTTTTTCAACGTGTCTATGGCACTTTTTTTTGCTGCGATGATTGAAATTCTCTCTCAAGATTACGCCTGACTTGATCGCATCATCCGCCCTAAGGCTGCCTCTGCTTTGAACTCATAAACATTAAATGATCATATAATTTCTCCATAACCCTAATTGAGTTGTGGCAGTTGAATTCCACCAGGGAAATTAGCTAGGATTTTCTCCTTATTGCCTGTATCTAGGGGAGTATTTTAAATTAGAGAACGTTCCCAATCCCTCTCGGGAAGGCTGGGAGTGAATTGAGGTTAATTTTTTCATTTCGTCGATCATTTGTATACGTTCAGCGTGAATAAAATTAGTGAAAAGGTTATTCGTTATCTCTGAGAGATTTGTATTTATTCCAAGATGAGTTAGTAATGGAGCAATATGTTGCCGACATGAAATGAAGTATCGAATTAGCAGTTTTCGATTGAGCTTTTGATATTGATTGATATTTTGAGATCTTCAAAACTGAAAAAAATCCATTAAATGCTTTGCAACAGCTTTTTAGATGAATTTTCCAATACTTGAAAGACAAAATTCACCTGCTACGTTTCAATTTGTGGATGGAAAGTTTCCATACCATTAAAAGTATCGATCGTATCCACCAGTTGTTTTATTGCAAAATCGTGATGGGAGATGCAGGATGGCAATTTGATGCACTTTCACGCTTTATGGTTCAACCAATCGAAGTTGAAATCTGATATGTTATACAAACGCAATTCAATCAATAATTCACGATGTTATTCTTATACCGGTTTACTCTAAATACGTTGTGTCGAAAATGTGTATTGAACGTCTTCAGAGTAAACTGATGTTCAACTGAAATTGAACTGGAAATAATTATCATATCACATGACGAACGTTATTTATAAGATATTCATAACCAGATTGGTTGCCCAAAATTCAATTCCCTACATTGGCCTTCTACTAAGGGCTGAATTACACATATTTTTCAATTTTTACAGATGCTTTGAGGTCAACCGCTCTAACCGGATATAAAAGTATTTTTTCTATCACAGTTCTACAAGTCATAAGACAAGGTGGAACAACGAACTGTATGCACAAAAGTGTATTGGCCACAGTTATTAGAGGAGTGGGCATTGATAGCTTTCTCCAATGGTTATGAAGAAGTTCAATCAACAGTTATTAGATCTAGATGGAAGGTGTTAAGAGTGCGCCAGGTACATGTATTCCCACTCAAATACCAATCAAAGAGATAAGAAATCGCCCAGTTCCCTTTGGGATCTAGCTATGTTAAATTGGCTCCAATGCCATACCCTGAGGCATCTGTCTGGACAAAAGATGGTTTGAAGTAATACGGACATCACAAAATCGGGCTGGACACCAAGCATTCTTCAACTCGCCTGAATGGAACAGAACATTCCTCTATCCAGGAAAACTTCGAGGTTTCACGAAGTAGAGCTGTTGTAGGTACTACAATCGAAGGAAAATCGAGGACCCTATCAAGGTCTTCATGCAACCCATTTTGATCAACTACGTGACCAATCTCAGAGCGACTAAACTGTCATTCTACGCTGACGGTAATGTTAGCCTTCCGAAGCTACGGAACACTTCGTCAGAGATTGATACGTGATGTGCGAATATCTTACTCACTATCATTACGTCATGAAGATAAACGAACTGGTTAGGTACAAGGTGACAATGTCGCTATGAGGCGTTGCCAAGTTGCTGGGGAATTTTGCAGGCCAAAGGGCATGCGTCTGAACTAAAACGAACCCTCTGAACACCGTCAAGGCAGTGTTACTCCTTTGAGGTCTCCGCTGCTGGCATCTGCCAATAGGCAGACTCGACATCGAGGATTGACAAATACTTAACACGGCGAAGCTTATCCAACGTGTCAGTCATCAAGGGGAGAAGATAACTATTACGTACTATCACAGTCTTCAACTCTCGATGTTAAACACCTTCTTCTCAACAAAAACAAAATACGGAAATATGTAAAAAACTGAAATTTAATTCCAGTTCTCTTGACAGCATTTTCTTTCCGGCGAAATCAGTACACCTAACCTGAAAATGCTGAATTTAATAGAATACTGATTTTACTGTTCCTGTCCTTGAAGGGATACTGAGAGTTTATGAAAGAAATTCTTGGTGATGGTAACAAACATACTTGAATTAACTATTGAAAGAAAAATAAAAACAAAACATGTCACAAATACCTAGAAATTATTCATAGAACGAAATATAAGCTATACTAGACTCTCGACAGTCACAAATCCAGTGATGTAGTCAGATTTATTCTAAAAAAATCGCTATTAATTTTTTAGATTTTTGACCTTGAAAAATAAGATTAGTTGGCCCTGGAAATTGAAATATATTCATGAAATTTGATGTCCTAATCTGAATGTCTACCTACTGAAAAAAAATCATTCCAGTCGGTTGAAAAATGTACGTTTTATAAGGGTGCTTCCATCTTAAATAGATCACACTGTATGTAATGTAAGAAAGTGGTTTGTGTTAAGTGGGACCCCATATGTACTGGAACTACAGGCAATCCATCATACAGTTTTATGAGGCTATTTGGAAGATCACCCTGTAGTTGTTTACTTTCGGGACAGAGAATTGTCCAGCTATAGGCCCCAAACCAGAAATAAAAATCCTAGCAACAGGAAAAACATTGTGAAGGTTTTCCCTTTTTAAAATAATCATGGAAATAATTGAGCTCGTATTGGGTTTCCAAAACGCCCTGACCAAACGTCAACCTCCACCATACGAGACCTTTCAGATAATTTCAAAAGCGAACAATTGAATAACAAAATCAAGAATTTGGTAAAGTTGCTTAGGGTAGTCTGGATTTTCTATGATTAATTCTGGAGATCGACAAGGAAAATATCTTCCACGCTTTATACGATTTCTAAGACAACAATGTTATCATCAATAACGTCACAGTATCGCCATCTAGCAATAGTAACGAGGAATTAATTCTGTCGTCTGAAACTGAAATATCAGAAATCTTCTTGCTCCCACATTTTCTCATGAGTTTGGAAAAATTTCCGGAAGATGGCCAGTATCGATTCAGAAATAGTCTTCATGATGAACCTTTTTGTTATAAATCCTCGACATTGAGAGAATAACGCAGTCAACATTCCCCTAGCACAGTCGTTTCTTAAGTAACAGAAGGGCGTGTATTTGTTCCTATTAAAATTATTTTCCATATGCTCTCATATGTCTCATTTGTATCCTTTGTTCCATAGAAACTGAAACATATCCAGAATTGTTCTTCCTCCAATCAGAGTGAAAATCAATAAGTTGTTCAGATGGAAATTTTGATGACACTAAGCAAGGATGGGATTATACATACTGAACTGAACTAGAATTTTCAGTTACTCCCTTTGGGTATAAGTTTGATAGAAAATCATTTTGTAATGACTGAAGTGGTGGCCTAAGTTTTATTTTGTTTTTTTTGCCTAATATACCAAATGCGCAAATAGAACAGTTAACCTATAAATGAATGTTCTTCAATATTAACAAATTATGCTCTTGAAAATGGTCAAACTAATGCAATTTTACGAAAAATGATACATTTGAAAATTTTAAATAAATTTTATACTTACTTATTTCTTACTTACTTATTATTTCTCAAAATATTACTTCAACGTTAATAAAGATTTCTTTGTTTTTCACTTGTTTGAAGTTTACTATTGAACTATTTGTATCAACGAATGGTATCATTCAAGTATATACAGTGTGTCCTAATTTGAGCAGCGACACCCTCATATTTCATCGAGAATAAAATAATTTGAATTTTCTTTTATTTCAAATTATAGTTCAGATGAATACCTACCTTTATGTTGAAGAAACATTCGTATATCCATTTTCCACGGCTAACTATGACCAATTAAAAAGTGAAAAAGTGGGAAAACATATTAGGGATTTTTTCATCACAAAATTAACATCAAATTCTGTTTCAGAGTACCCTTGAACCCCCAAATCCCAGTGCTTGAATCAATTGATTATACAGGGTGTCATTCGTTGCTGGCAATATGATTAACTATTTTTCATCAGTAATTTGTGCTTAATTTCAAAAATTTCTTTACATTGTACTCATTGTAGCGAAGTGGTCGTGGTGTAAGGGCGTTTAGCTTCCACCCAGACGGACCGGGTTCGATCCCCGGTCGCGTGTCACTGAGCTTAAGTGGTTCGGATTCCACTTTTATTTAAACTGTAGGTCCCGGATCTCCCTTGCTCGCACAAGCTCTGCTTTTGAGGGGTTTTCTCCGAAAACCTGGGAGTTTCATAAAAACAAATTTTACAAAAAATTTTTACAAAATTTCACAAAATTCACAATAATATTCCATTAATACTGCAAAAAATAACCGAATACTACTTTTTCATGGCAAACTGTGACCACTTGAATAATGACAAATTGGGAAAAAATATAATAAGGATCTTTCATTGAAAAATTAAATCCAACTCCTAGTTTTAGAATGTTCCAGAACCCCAGAACACAATGCTGAATCATTGAAATATACAGGGTGTCATATGCAGCTGGCAATATCACCATAAAAATATATATCATAATTTGTTTGTTTTTACGAAACTGCTAGGTTTTCGGAAAAAACCCCTCAACAGCAGAGCTTGTGCGAGCAAGGGAGATCCGGGACCTACTGTTCAAATAAAATGAATAATAATAATGATAATAATAACACGGAACTGGACTATCATCAGTAAAAAGTGAAATTGACGTATGTCCTATATACTGTGGAAGCTCATGAATATACCTACAGAGAAAATATTAAAGGTCCCAAGACCGATCCTTGTGGTACACCAATATCTGCATCGAATAATTCTGAATTACTTTATGTTCTCACATTCCCACATAATTAAACATTCAATTTGGTATTGTGCTATAAAAAATCAGTTTGATTCATCACATGAATTGGAACACTGCGCCATCAAACTTAGCATCAATAACTCTGAATTAGTTTGATGTAGTTTTGGTAGTTTTCTATGTTTCGAATTGAAAACGCATTTTGGAATACGGAAAATTATTCATTCCATATTGGCAAATCGAATTATAATAGAAAGTTGAAATGAGAACGGAGTCTCGTCACATTGTTTGCCACAAACTTTTTCCCGGAAAATTTAATACGCTGCATCAGATGCCAGCCAATCCTCACAAATATTTGTCACGCTGAAAATATATATGAGGGTATTACTCGATTTTCAATAGAACAGATGGAAATATTCGAAGGGAAATGTTGGAAAACTTTCGAGCTCGAGAGAGACCATGGCTTTGGTGAAACGGTATATTGAATTGTGGATACTTTTTACTGGAAATTCTCAATTTGTTTTGAAACTACTTTCCATATCGATCCAGAAGGTTATTCGAAGTAATATAACAACTTCCAGATTGATGAAAAATATACCGTCGATGATATCAATATTCTTTACAAGATAAGGGCGGTCGACAGACTAGAGCAAAAATAGCACTTGACCGGAGAATCTAATTTTATTTTATTTCATTCATTTGACGGGAAAAATCCTTCAAATACAATTATGCAGTTTGAATTAGATCTGAATGAAAGCATTATTATGCATTTCTATTTCAATGTGAATTGCTTAAGTTGGGTTGTCTGATAATTATTTTGATTTTGCAATTCTAATTCATAATATTGATTTTGAAATGATTTTGTTTATTGGTTTCAAGTTTATTAATGATTCTGCAAGATTCTTATTAACTGTACTCTTTTCTCAGGAGCAAGTTCCATAGGATTGGCCAAGTTGTGTTGTTTCTGGGAATCACAGACCATCCTATGGTAATATTTAATTTCACAAACAAATATGATCAATCTTGCATCAAAAAAACTATTGTTATCTATTCTCATCTTCCTTATTACTTACTCGGAAAAACATGGTCCAAATAAAACATTTTCCTGACTTTTTTTCGATTTTAATAATTATTAGGTACCTACATTTGAAAAAAAAACATTTTATCTCTAGAAAAATGAGAATTCTAAACACATGAATTTGTGGTTATAATATTGTTCACATATTGATTTCATTGAAAATATGAACAGGATGTTCATAAAGTCAGTTGTGGAATCATCTGCGACTGAAAGTTGGAATTTAGTCGCTGTTTTCCATCGTACAAGATAACCTCTCTTGCATCACTTTCGCTAGGCCTCCAATTCACGCGTCAATGAAATGAGCGATTTTCTGTGAGTGATACTTCTGAATAACATTCTCCCTTATCTCATTCATAGATAAGAATCTCCAATGGAAACTGGACATTTAATAAATAATCAACTATCTGAATGAAAATGCAAATTTTCACTTTCAGATTTTTTCTTCATGTTATATATGGTCTTTCTCAATATCTATCAGATGTAGTTCAATGTCCAGCGTGGCTTTTGCCGGGGAAGTAGTTGTTTTCTGTTAGATATTACAAAAAAGTAACTTCGATTTTATCGTAGGGTTTTTCCATTTCCAGAGGAGTCATGTATTGATTCAATTTTCAATTGAGAATGTTTCTCTTTAAAACATTGTTCACATAACTCGAACATCAGATAATTCACTTTGTATGATGTCAGGTCAACATTTTACAAGCGCTGGAAAAGTGTATTTTCATATTTATCAACCTTGGATTCCTGGAAAGAATATCATTACAACATAAACTCGTGTTGCAAGCATAATACCATAATGTATCTGCAGTAGAACTTGTTGTTCCTACGGAAATGTACCGTGTTATCCTACTTGTTGATTTTCGACCAGTTCGGAATCAATCGGTAGTAACGTTCACGAAAAACTGGTGTCATTCCAATTCCAGCATTTGAGTTACATCATGTGTCAGAATTATACTGTTATCATAGGCCAAGCTGTAGATAAAAATAGGAGTCTCTTTTCACACAAAATCAAAGACGCAAACGGCCTATACTACTTTTTATAAAATAGTTCGTTAATGAAAACCACGGTTTTCGCCCCAGCAAAATCGCAATATGGAATTTTTCAAACAAGAAATAGTGAAAAAATTAAAACTTTTTTGGTTTTTTGGAAACACACATTTTCAACATCTCAGGTGACAATTCAAAATAAACAAATTGTAGATATTGATCTCTACTTCCAGATGCCGTTTACAAAATTTGAATAAACTTCCCTTAAATCGGCGCATCTTGCAATATGTGCAAGATTGTGCAAAATCTACACATCGGACAGAAAACATCTTGCGCACAGTTGAGTCACATATTATCTATCAGTTTCCGCAATATTGTTTGTCCAGCTTCAGATTTATAAAAATAATACATTTTTGAAAAATGTTCTCTTTTTTTCGGATTTTCTCACTGGAAAATGCACCGATCCCGGTCGTAAGATCCATTTTCTAGGTTTTATAAATCTCTACAAAAGTTCCGTTGACTGTAAAACGATTCCTTCAATAATTAATCTTTGAGATATTTCCAAAAAACATGCTTGTTTGAAAAATTCCACAAAGATATTTTGGTTGGGCAAAAACTGGGGTTTCCATTAACAAACTATCTTATGCGTTTTTTATTTTGTTGTGGAAAAAACCTCTATAACTCTAACTTTAATGTAGGATAAGAAGAATATAAAATGCTGTTTAAAATTATGTAAAGTGTTCAAAAATAAATGTAAGTATTAAGATAGAAAATTCATATGTTAGAATATAAACCTTGTCGATTTTATTCATATCTTAAAAGTATGAATTCCATCTGGGCCAAGGTGAAAGAAAACCAGGTTAAAGGAAATCCTTCTTCAAGCAGGTAATACCTTTTAAAAAAATTCGATCTTTGTTTCTGTGGTAAAGTTCCTCTTACTCATATACAGCGTTACCCAGGGTTAAACCATCAAACGTTCAGGATAGGTTTTTCAGGTGAGAAGGAAACTTTATTTTCGAGATACAGAGTGTTTTTAGAAAAAATCAGTTTTTTATCGATTACCTATTTAAAAACTTTTTTGCTGAATTTGATAAAAAGTGGTATGCTTATTCGCGGTAATAAGGGCCTTCTTTTAAAGTATTGGAAATTTTAATTACAGTGGCGTCCCAAAGGGTGATATTTATTGATATTAGGACAAATTATTGTACTCCACTGTGTTTTTGTATGTTTAGTTTTTTCAGGATTTGGCAATTAGAAACAAATTTTTTTTGTCCGAGAAACAATGTAAAAACTGTTTCCTTGCATGTAACACGAAAATAGTATCTTAGTAATTGAAAATAGGAAATATTGATTTATTCAAATTTTTTAGGAAACGGAAAACCAAAAATGCTAAAAATAACTACCATTTTTTTCTCTGGTGCTGCTTGAATAATTCTTTCCCGGAGAGTACCTTCGTCGTTGATGGGCCCAGCGGTTTTCATTGCACCATATACAAAAATCCATAGGGGTTAGGTCAGGAGAGCTTGCAGGCCAAGGAACTTTGACGCCCGGTATCTCGAAAACGAAGCAGGTTATGACACATGATTATAGAAAACAAAAATCTTATTTTTGCCTAAAAAGTCGATCCTTTGCGGCTTAACCCTAAGTGACTCTGTATAATACTCATTTTAAATCTGCCTGCGATTTTCAGATGTTGAAGCAATAATAAGTAAGTTCCTGTCTTGGAGTTGGAAGTGAAGGTAATCATAAGTTTACGATGGCGTTCGGTGTGGTCTGTGTGCGAGTCGAACTAATGCCATTTAACAGAAAGTTAGTCCCAGTCATGGTGCAGCCGTCCGTGCCACGTGATGTATCTGAGTGGCAGCCAAGCGAGATGTAGAGGAGGTCTCAGGAGGGTCGTAACCTCTTCGATGCTAAACGGTCCGTTACTGCGATATTATGAATTTCTTTCTGTACATGAGATCGTATTCTACATGTGAGAAAATAAATTCATAATTTTAAAAGAGATACATATTCATAGGAGGATCCGGCGATATTTAGATAATAATAATTTACACAATTTATAATTTTTTTTATTCTGGTGGCTGGGACGTACCACTGGCTAAATTGCTTGATAGAAAAAAGTAAACTACTTGCCAGATGAAATATTTTTGATAAATTGCGTTGCTATGGAGATATCGCCATTTTATGAAGTTCCGTTTTTATTTTAAAATGTGGCCATTTTTAGTCGAGCGATAGCAGCTACCATCTAAACTGCAACGAGGGATATTTCTACTGAAGATTATTAACAGCAGTGGCGCGCAAAACGGGGTTTATGATATTTAGAAACAAAAATTCGTTTTTATTCAAAAAATTCAACAATTTTATTGACCGTGACAGTTGAAAAGGTGCCATACTCTTAATTAGTATGATGCTGACAAATTCAGAGGCGTGCAAAAGGGGATTCTGTAATGTAGACAAATTAAGATTCCAGTTTTATTATTTTTGATGAGCATCCATGTAATTCATTGGCGTATAAAAGAGGATCCATCATATAAGGCGATCCAAAAAGTTTGATTCATATATGGAAACATTTTTATTAAATTTATTAAGTGTTGTTCTTTGTCCTCCCAGTGAATTTTTTTTAATCGTGGGTATTTTTAACGAGCCTTCAATCCCTGATCATGTACGGGCCTACCAGTAGTGCCAGTAAGCAGTAACTTTGTTAACTTCTATATTCATCTATTCATTGGAAAGTCGCGACATTTCGTTCGACTTAAAAATAATGCAATATAAATGTAAAAATTAATTTCTGCATGTTCATGTAAATAAAAATGTCACTAAGGAAATAAGGTTTTGACATTAGATTGCATTTGAATTAAAAACAAATATCAATTATTGTTATCGTCTAAGTGCCACGACTTTTATCAGTGCTGATTTGGTGATTTCAAAAATGCGGCAAAGAAATTATACAATAAGAGAGATTGCCGACTTACTTGATGTCAAGAAATTAACTGTATGAAGAGCTTTGCAAAGAGAAGCTAACAACGGTACTGCTGCTTACCGACACGGCGAAGGAAGGCGAAAAATAACAAATCCCGTCAGGTCCGAGCAATAGTTACGCACTGCAATCAGAAATAGGGTTTTGACCGCCAAAAGAATCCGAGCGCACCTGCTGGTAAATGTTTCAGCAAACACTGACATGACCAGGGATTAAATGCTCGTCGTCGAGCAAAATGCCCACTTTTAACAAATATTCACCGGGCGAACAGGAAGAAAGGTCCGAAGAACACATGCATTGACATCTTCGGTCATTTCGCTGATGAATGTCGTTTCAACCTGTATAATTTCTAGGTGGAGACGGGGAGAACGTTTTTAAAAAAAAGACATGCGCCCCCAAGTTGCATTTGGCGGTGGTGGATTGACAGTTTGGGGCGGTATTCAACACAACGGAAAGACAACTATTGTGATGTTTCGAGACAATGTTAACAGCAGAGTCTAACGCATGCTCCAAATTATGGCGAAGATGTTGTTCTTGTGGGTGATAATGCTCGGCCTCGCCGGGCAGTATTAGTGAACAGGTATCGGCAAGACCAAAATGTTAATCGTAGTGAATTGCCTCCTAGATCTCCAGACTTGAATCCTATTGAGCACGTCTGAAGTTGGATGAAGTTGGAGTTTTCCCGAAGAGAACGTCAGCAAGAAACTCTTGACGATCTCTAAGGGATGATTCTGGACCTCTGGGAGGCAGTTCCTATAGAATTAATCAACGAATAAATTTCGAGTATGCCAAGTCGTTGCCAGGTACTTATTCAGGCTACAGGGGGGCCAACGCCTTACTAAATAGGATTAATATTCTTGTTTTATGAATTTTTAGTTTTTTAAATAACGTTTTCAAATTTTTTTCGCCGATGAATTCATTAAAAAGAAGTTAATTACATGTATGCCCCCACTAATAAATGAAAAAAAAAATTATGAAACTGGAATTTTAATTTGTCAACATTACAGAATACCCTTTCACACGCCTCTGAATTTGTCAGCATCATGCTAATTAAAGGCATGGCACCATTTTAACTATAACGATCAATCAAACTGTTGAATTTTTTCAATAAAAACGAATTTTTGTTTCTAAACATCATAAACCCCTTTTTGGGCACCACTGGTGTTAATTATCTTCAGCAGAAATATCCCTTGTTGCAGATTAGATGGTGGCTGATATCTTTCAATTGAAAAATGCCACATTTTGAAAATAAAACGTAATTTCATAAAATGGCGATATTTCCATAGTAACGCAATTTGTCAAAAATATTTCAAAGATGTCTCGAGGTATCGGCACAGCAATTCACACAACATCAAAAAAAATACATTCTAGGGTCCCTCACATTTCCCAAATTATTGGTGAAAAATTTGAAATGTTTCTGGTTCTAAATTCTCACCCTGTACAAAGAGAACGAATTGCAAAAAAAGAAACCCGACACCAATGACTCATAGACCAAGGATGGCGCTCTCCACCTTTGGTTGAAAATCCAACATCGGCCAAGAAATGCCCAAGTTATAGTAAGTCAAAATTAGGCAATTTTTTGCTGTCCGACTTCATCCGGCTAGTAGTTCATATTGTAAAAGAAGAGGAACTGGAATGGTTCTAACCTAACTTTTGAATCGGAACCGAAAAGAGTATTTCAATACACTGTCTCCTATTACAGGCAAAAAAAGATTACATGGCGAAGAAACCTCACAGACACAAGCCCTCATGAAGACAGACAGTTTGAAGAGCTGATTAAAGCTTAAGTTTAAATTTTTTGTTAGTTGTACTTGGTTCAGTTTTTGTTCTGATAGGCAACTCCAGTCCAACTCCGGGTATAAAGTTAGTTGCCTGACAGACTAACGTAGAAAGTTAGTATATTTTCAGTTATCTGATATCCACAGTCGCTTTGACGACTTTTATACCGTAAACACGGGCTACTTTGGCCCACTTTAAAAAAAAATTAAATTCAACTGTCGATAAATTTGCAATTTTTACCACTATGAAGCTCCAGTATTTATTTTATACAAATTACAAATTCCGTCAGTAAAGAGATTATGCAATTATTTTACGTCGGCTACCAGAGAAATTTTTTTTCTGTTGGGCCAATGTTACCTTTATGACAGGGTAACTTTGGCCCAATATACTTTTACCTACTTTTGAGCACTGTATAGCGAGCTAGGGCCAAAGAAGAACTTGGGTTTGGAAGATAATTTATTTCTGAACAAAAGAAATTATATTTCAATGTGCAAAAAGGTTACAACTATTGGAACTTGCAAACAATTCAAGAAATTGAGCATTAGAAATTATTGACAATGAAAAGGCCTCTTTTGACTAGTTTTAGGGGTACAATAAGTCTTTTAATTTCGTTCCATTCATAAAAGAACGAGTCTTTTTCTTTGGGCCACTTCCAAAACTTCACAGTGCTCTATTCATTCGACAACTGCACCATCTTCTGTCACAGTTATCACCATCCCTGGATACAGCCGACCATTCCAATGGTAAGAAAATTTCCTTCTTGCAGTTTCTTCTTCCAGTTTTCGTCAGGACTGCTTACAAAAGGATTAATGTTGCTTGAACTGGAATAAACCGGAACATCATTTTTATCAACAACCATATCCAGTTCCTGTTCCTCATCAATTGTAATAACCATGTCGCTCTTGGTACATTACGTTCGCTGCCTGGTGCTGCTACCTAGCTCAAAGTAACGCAACTAATTTAAAAACTAGTTCCAATACATAATTACAGAACGCTTTGATATTTTATTATTTTGGGCCAAAGAAGGACCCCAGGGCCAAAGTAGCCCATGTTGACGGTACTCCTACGCCGAAGTTTAATTCTATTTGGAAACAAGGCCGGTCATTCAAATTTTGGACGTAAACAAGCATAAACAAAGGATTATGAAGCCTTATTTTGGTGTCTAGAAATAATTCATGTCTATTCCATTTAGTTCGAGATTTATTCACAGTTGGAGCTGAAAAGTTTTAAAAACCCAAAAATGATTTATCAAATTGGTACAAAACAGGGTTGTGACAACGTTGTGTTGGGGCCGGCAACGTAACTAATGTTTGGTTGCGCAACTTTTTTAAACACGTCGCCGCAACGTTGAATTGCTACTTGGGTGTTAATTTACTACAATCGAGTTATTCAATGAGGAAACCATCCAGTGAAATCTTTGTAATACATGATTCGATGTTTATCACAATTATTACATATTTGAGTTTCGTGAGTTGTCGCTCCTTTAGGGGGGTATGAGCCTCCGAGCAATAAAAGAAATAGAGAGGGCTTTTCTGTCTCTTTTTCGGAAGCAACATACCCGACGTTGTTTACAAACATCTCAGCCCGACTCATGGTAAAAAAGGGCATTGTTTGCACTCGGTGATCAGGTTGGAATTCCGTTTTATATTCACTCTTAACTTGGCGAACATGTTTGTTTACGTCCGTTTACGACAAATCAAACCATGGGAGTCGCATCATGGTAATCATGGCATAAACCATAGTTGATGTTTTCATTGGTATTATTAAGTTAATTTTTATTGAATTTTCTCATTTTCATCCCGATTTTTAGACAAAAGCTCGGAGGTATGAGCACCCTGAACAATATTTTTTTGTTATTATTTTTATCGTCCGAAACAATCAGGAAATTTTCCAATTTTTATGCATTCTCTATCTATATAGGGCGGTAAAGAATTTTAAAACTACATTATTCGATGGTTAGATATTTTTCACGATTTTTTACAGATTTTTCCGATTTTTTTCTACAAGTTTTTGCATTTTTTTTGAAAAGCAGACTATCCCATCGGCAGACATATTTTTTGTCGTAATTTTTCATGTATGAAACCATTGGAAATTTTTAGAATTTCTACGCGCTCTCTATCTAGCTTGCGAGGAGGGATAGTGGTAATTTTTTTTAAATCCGTATTTATAATAATAAAAGTCCTTATTTATCCCAAATAAGAAATACATCTAAAAAATTATAAAGATAGGGCGAGGTTCAATTTATTATGGATTCCTGGTAAGGGTCCAGAATATCTGTTCTTCAATGGTCAGATAATTTTCACAATTTTTAAGATTTTTTCGGTTTCTATTTCGCGAGTTTTCTTAATTTTTTTCGTGACAGGAGAGGATCAATTTTTTTCATCATTATTTTCTATGTCCAAAACTGTAGAAACATTTTCCGAATTCCTATGCGTTCTCCATCTAGCTTTAGTGGGGAGACAGGTAGGGTGACATTTTTTCAACCATAATATTCGACGGTCAGATATTTTTCACTATTTTTACGGATTTTTCCAATTTTAATTTCACGAGTAATCCAACATTTTTTGAGAAAAATGGGGTCGAGATAAGGAGAGATAAGGACCAATGGTAAATTATTCAAATGCAGACTTTTCTCTATAACCATGTGTTAGTTGAAAAACGTTTGCTTCTTGAGCAATATTGATCACTTTGAGAGCTAATTCACAAGCTCTAGGCATATACAGTGTGTCCCACTTTGAGCAGCGACACCCTCATATTTCGTTGAGCATGAAATAATTCGAAATTTTCTTTGACTCAAGTTGTAGTACTCGGAAATACCTACCTTTATGTTTACGGAACCTTTGTATATCCATTTTCCACTGCTAACAACGATCAAATGAAAAGTGAAAAATTGGGAAAAACATACTAGGCATTTTTTTATCGCAAAAATAATACCAGATTCTGTTTCAGAACATCTTAAAACCCCCAAATCTCAATGCTTGAATCATTTGAATATACAGGGTATCATTGATTCTGATCAGAGTTAGCCTTGGAAAAGTGATATTTGGCTATTTTTCAAAGTATTAATTAAATATTTTTGGGAATTCTGTGACAAGAGAAAACATTTTGGAAATTTTCCAAGCATTATTTATGGATTAGAGTTGATAATGCTACCAGCTACAGATGATACCCTGTATATTCAAATGATTCAAGCATTGAGATTTGGGGGTTTTAAGATGTTCTGAAACAGTATCTGGTGTTATTTTTGCGATAAAAAAATGCCTAGTATGTTGTTCCCAATTTTTCACTTTTCATTTGGTCGTAGTTAGCCGTGGAAAATGGATATACAAAGGTTACGTAAACATAAAGGTAGGTATTTCCTAGTACTACAACTTGAGTCAAAGAAAATATCGAATTATTTCATGCTCAACGAAATATGAGGGTGTGGCTGCTCAAAGTGGGACACACTGTAGATGTATTTATTTGAAAATTGATTTCAAATGTTCATAACTAAATTCCACATTCCTGATAATTTGGACATCATACATTTATGGCCGATTTCACCAACTGATTCATAATGTTAGAAAATACCTATATCGAATTTAGGAATGTCCAAGTGCAATTTGAGTTTCTCCAAGCTTTAAGTAATGCTTTAAAGTGATAGGAAATACCATTACTTAACGTGTGGTGAAACGTAAATTGCACTTGGGTATTCCTGAATCCGATTTAGGTATTTCCTTACTTCAGGAATCAGTTGGTGAAATCGGCCAATAGTTATGTAATGTTATGAAAATATGTAGGATATAAAAGTAGAGTAGTCAAAGAGTTGAAAATCCATAAAGATCATCAGAAAATCCAAGCAAATAATATACCTCTAATCTGAAGTAATTTATTACCTTGTCAGCAAAATACCGTAGTTTCTTTTAAAACCAGTCATAAACTCAGCATTTCCAAATTCAGTTCAAAAACATCAGAGTACCAGTCCAGTATATGCAGCGTACAAAACTCTTCCAAGAAAAGCATTATTTCCCAAAAAGAATTTTGTATTATAAATCAAATACATGAACAAAGTTACTTGCAACCAAAAGCTAGTCTGAAAGAATCGTAAAAAGTGAAGAAAAGTTAAATTTGAATTAGGAAAGAAATGTCAAACCTATAGTCATAATAGCAAGTGATTAAAATAAAAGAAAGACAGAAAAAATTTAGAAACTTTATTGAAATATGATTAAGAAAATTTAAGAAATAGGATGAAGGAAAAATGTAAATAGTTTAGTTAGTCATAAGAAGCTATTAAAATCACTGAACAATGAAACAAAAGTGATCGTGCGAGTGCGGTGGAAAACTTTCAGGAAGACACCTAGAAGCCGTAACCAAACCAAACCAAACTGTTGTATTGCTTGGAACAAATTATAAATCAATTCACTGTACGTCGTCAATGGTATATGAAAATCAAAGTCGTTATTGCTAATTTCATGATGAATTGTATAATTATTAATTTTTTGTTCGCAATACGAAACAATTTACCATCCACTCTGTGATATTTTATGATGTTCCTGAGTTTCTGTGTCTACAGGATATTAGGTATTAAGTTATCAATCATTCAAAAATAATGCACAATATTCAATAAATATACGTTCATTTGGTACTTCAAGGAAAGCCTAATCCATCAATAAATTTCTTCATGTGTTGTGTAAAATTGATAACAAACTTTTTTATATCACATCAATTACAGTTCACTGAAAATCGCGATTCGATATAAATACGTCTGTTCAATTGAGAAGGTTTGAATTCGTCATCAGTGTTTCAGGAGGAAAGTTGAGGACACAATGAAGTGGTTATTTCCATTCATATTTTTGTGCTTTACAGTCATCCATGTGAAATGTGAATGCAGTGAGTAGAAATTTTTATTATAATATACAGGGTGGGTCACGGTCGATGGTACCTTAGACGTTTACGAAGAACGGGAAATAGGATCATTCTGAAAATTTGGTTTCTCAAGTAGTTGCTCTCGGTCTACCGATCTAAAATATTTTCAGCAATGCAGCGTTGCCGCTTATACCAGAAAGTAGCCGCATCTTTGTTATTTCAAATGGGTCACCCTGTATATTACCGCATTTTCGAACTTGTCTTTCGTTTCTGATTATTTCTGTCTCACACTCCACTATACCTTTCTCTAACGGTTTTTGAGATATTGGTTATTTTCCATATTTTTTATCCAAAACATAGCTCGAATTGAATGTTCATTTCTGCGGTATTTGGATTCTTAGGATGTTGCAATTTTGTGTTTAGTTCATCAAGATCATGTACATTGGTTCTGTATAGAGAAGTTTGTTCTGCGTTATACAGGGTCGTTCAAAATTCATGATCTTACTGCTAGATACGAAAAGGGTTGAAAGTGCGTTTTTTTAAATGGAACATCATGTATATTATGAAATATCCTGAAAGATGACTAAATTCCCTTCGAATTGATATATCATGTTCCTATACATAAATAGCCAGAATTCCGAGATAATAGCAATTTTCACTTGTAATCTCCCAAGTTCTTGAATTATTGCCGGAAATTTTTTGAGTACATGATTTTTTTTTTGAAAATTCATGTACGAGATAAATTTACGGCAATTAATTCAAGCACGAGGGGGATTCGGTAGGAAAATTTCACACCGAGAAATGAAAATCATCCAACAATTCATAAGAAATAACTAACGATGGTTTCACCTGAACTATTTATAACCACTGAAATATTGATATGTAAAATACTTAACAAAATTTTCATCAATAAATGTGTTTAAATTTGGAACAAAAAAAAATAAAAAAGTTGTTACTTTCTTATCGTGGAATGAACCATCGACCTAGCGACTGAGCTACAGGACTTCTTATAAAAACTTGTGACAAATGGTGTATTGAACTTCTGAAATATGATTTTAGAATTGACAATTTCTGCAATAATCGTGGAGAAAATATTTTCAGACACATTCCAAATATCTAGTAAATACATAATTATGTCCTTTCATATGAAAACTAGACCTCCATTTGTACATTAAAGCAAAATATCAACTTGTCACATGTCAAATGTTTGACAGAAAAATTTCCACTTATTAATTTCGCACAGGGTACCCAGGAGGATAAAAATTTCCGGAAATTTTTATGGTTGCCATTGTATCTAAACAAGAACGAATTTTTTGATTGGCTACAAAAGTGAGGTGTGAAATTTTCAAAAAAAAATCGATTTATTTTTCTCATATTCATCTAAGGTGGCTATTAAATGTCATAATGGTACATGACATTATGAAAATTTTACAATTAGTATACTATTAATAATACCGTTGTGTTTCTTAACGAAAGTGACTCAAAAATAATTGAAATGTAGGAAAATAACTTTTCAAACGAAGTTCTGATGAAATTGTTTATTCTTCATGGAAAATGTGAGGAAATTGTAGCAAGAACGTGCAAAAAATCCAATGAAAGGTACCCTGTTTTACAAAATATTTATTATGTTGTCTTCATCTGAAGTTATATGCTTCGGTAAATGTCGTTTCGTTTTCAATTTTGATCCATAATTATTGAAATTATGTTGTAATCGTACAAACTTCCTTTTGTTCATTGGTTGTAAATCAGGCTACGTTCATTGAATTTTCTGCACGTTATATGCGGCCTATGAGTCGCTAGGTCGATGGTTCAATCCACGATAAGAACATAACAACTTTTTTATTTTTTTTGTTCCAAATTTAAACACATTTATTGATGAAAATTTTGTTAAGTATTTTACATATCAATATTTCAGTGGTTATAACTAGTTCAGGTGAAACCATCGTTAGTTATTTCTTATGAATTGTTGGATGATTTTCATTTCTCGGTGTGAAATTTTTTTACCGAATCCCCCTCGTGCTTGAATTAATTGCCGTAAATTTATCTCGTACGTGAATTTTCAAAAAAAATTAATGTACTCAAAAAATTTCCGGCAATAATTCAAGCACTTGGGAGATTACAAGTGAAAATTGCTATTATCTCGGAATTCTGGCTACTTAGGTATAGGAACATGATTTATCAATTCGGAGGGAATTTAGTCATCTTTCAGGATATTTCATAATATACAGAATGTTCCATTTAAAAAAACGCACTTTCAACCCTTTTCGTGTCTAGCAGTAAGATCATGAATTTTGAACGACCCTGTATAACGCAGAACAAACTTCTCTATACAGAATCAATGTACATGATCTTGATGAAACAAACACAAAATCGCAACTTCCCAAGAATCCAAATGCCGCAGAAATAAACATTCAATTCGAGCAATGTTTTGGATAAAAAATATGGAAAATAACCAATATCTCAAAAACCGTTAAAGATAGGTATAGGGGAGTATGAGGCAGAAATGATCAGAAAGAAATGACAAGTTCAAAAATGTGGTAATATACAGGGTGACCCATTTGAAATAACAAAGATGCTGCTACTTTCTGGTATAAGCGGCAACGCTGCACTGCTGAAAATATTTTAGATCGATAGACCAAGAGCAACTACTTGAGAAACCTGATTTTCAGAATGATCCTATGTCCCGTTCTCCGTAAACGTCTAAGGTACCATCGACCGTGACCCACCCTGTATATGTATATATTATAATTTATTATAATTTTGTATATTTAAGAAAATTTAAATATCCAAAAAAAGTTGCTAATTAATTATTTTACGAATGTTTTATTATTGCTATCTTTACATTAAACAATGGCAGTTATTAATACTGGTTATAATTTTTTGACGTTATTTTTTTATAAATTAGTTATAAACAAGTATACTTGATATCCAAGAAATTTTTTTTATTTTCTCAAAACTGTACTAAAAAGACAGCGATTTGAAAGAATATATTTGTATTTTGAATTTTTTTTTTGATAATATAATGGTTTTTTTCTACATTCATGCAAAAAGCAAAACTTTATTGAACTATATTCAGTGGAAAAAGAAGTTCTTTATTGCACTAGTGCAATAAAGTTTTTATTGCACTCATCTGTCATTCTACTTCAACGTGCTGTCATCGTGACAAACATAAACGTTTAAACCTAATACATATTTAGCAGATATTCTGTGAGATTGGCATAGGTACTTCACTACGAAATATTCATATTGAAAATTGCACCAATTGTTCATTCACTTTCAACATTGAGGGTAAAAATAAAGTTTGAGTTAAATTGTTCGTAACGTATTAGTTCCTGTTTCAATGCAAATCGATATTAATAATAAAGTATTCAAGTTGCACTTTTCATTTTCCTACACCTAGTGACGCACCCCAATTAATCATTTTTTGCTTTTTGCATGAACGTAGAAAAAATGTTGTATGCAACTCGTGCAAAAATTGTTCATTGCACTCGACGTGTTGTCCAACTCGGCCTAACGGCCTCGTCGGACAATTTCACGTCGAGTGCAATAAACATTCACTTTTTGCACTTGTTGCATAAATAACTATTTTTATTTCGATTGTTTAAATAATTATTACCTTCCTGACAATCATAATTTGTACTTCTCAATGGGTAAACAAAAATTTTATTATTATTTATAAATATTTTCGTTGTTTATTAACTCAACAATTTGTAATAAACAAATTCTGACAACGGTTTATTTTTTTTTGGAACAAAAAATAATTACAAAAACAGCCATATATAACGAGGTAGGTAAAAAAATCTGTTTTTTTTTATAGCGTTCTTCAATATTATTTTTAATCTATACAGTGTGTCCCACTTTGAGTAGCCATACCCTCATATTTCATTGAGAATAATTAATTTGAAAATGTTGATTTCATTGAAAATATGAAAGTTGGAATTTAGTTGCTATTTTCCATCGTAGAAGATAACCTCTCTAGGGAGGGATTCATGTTTTAAAGAGAAACATTCTAAATTGAAAATTGAATCAATACATGACTCCTCTGGAAATGGAAAAGCCCTACGATAAAATTGAAGTTATTTTTTTTGTAATATCTAACAGAAAACAACTACTTCCCCGGCTAAAGTTATTTAATCAACTATGGTATTAATGAAGGCGAATAATGATCGAGATATTTTAACGCGTAAGCGAAGCAAGCGCGTTAATGTTCGAGATTATTAATTGCATTTTAATATAGGAGTCGACCTAATGATAGTACCTAATGATAGTATGAACGAAAATAAAAAAAAAAAGTTGAGAAATTTTCGTGGTTCAGGATTCGAACCCCCGATGTATACCTCCGGATTGTCTTCGTTCACTCGCATTTAATCTCTGCGGTACGGAGCCCATATATAAAATGTCGCGTTTTGATGAATTGAGTATTTGCTACATTTTCCAAAATTACTTGCTATACATAATAATGAAAATAATTAATTTTTCATAGATTTTTCTGCTTTTATCAGGCAATAAACTTAAAGCTGCCACTTCAATAGTCATTATTTAGATTGGCAAATTATGTGTCAAAATTTTACAGCGCACATAAAATCCGAATCTGTTGATGTCTGGTTGCCACGCAACGCGCAAAATCATGCATTTACAGAGAAATCGATCATTAATGACAAATTGAGCATTAATAGGGGTCAATAGTGGTCGATTTCGTTTGCATTGAAGCATATTAAACAGACATGTTAATACGAGGTCGGCGGAAAAATTCACTTTTCTAGTTGTCATTCCGAATCCAATGAGCTATCGCTCACATTTTCAGGAGCTCTATCTCTATTTTCCACGTTTTCCAACTTGTTGATCAGATTAATAGTCCATTTATTGGAGAAATATCGTGAGTGACAAAATAGCATTGTCCGTTTTCCCGAAGTTTCAGGCATTGGTAAATTGATTTGATTTACAATTACATTCAATGGGATTAATGATCATCAAAATAATTTTTTTTGTTTATTTCGTTCTTTATGATTTTTTTTCCAAATATTGAATTTATCATCTTCAAATTCTCGATTATGAAAAAAATATATCAACTAAGTTTCGACAAAAACAATTCAAAATTCTAAGGTAAAATAGTTATTTATGCAACAAGTGCAAAGAGTGAATGTTTATTGCACTCGACGTGAAATTGTCCGACGAGGCCGTTAGGCCGAGTTGGACAACACGTCGAGTGCAATAAACAATTTTTGCACGAGTTGCATACAACATTTTTTCTACGTTCATGCAAAAAGCAAAAAATGATTTATTGAGGTGCGGCACTAGGTGTAGGAAAATTAAAAGCGCAACTTGAATACTTTATTACTAATATCGATTTGCATTGAAACAGGAACTAATACGTTACGAACAATTTAACTCAAACTTTATTTTTACCCTCAATGTTGAAAGTGAATGAACAATTGGTGCAATTTTCAATATGAATATTTCGTAGTGAAGTACCTATTGCCAATCTCACAGAATATCTGCTAAATATGTAGTAGGTTTAAACGTTTATGTTTGTCATGATGACAGCACGTTGAAGTAGAATGACAGATGAGTGCAATAAAAACTTTATTGCACTAGTGCAATAAAGAACTTCTTTTTCCACTGAATATAGTTCAGTAAAGTTTTGCTTTTTGCATGAATGTAGAAAAAAGCATTTTAATGAATGATACGAAATCACTCTTTAGTCTGTTTATTATTTTTCTGGCATAATCCATATTCTTCCTCATTAATTATATCATTACAGGTGATGACGATGCGCAAATTGTCTGCTACTGGGGTAGTTGGTCCGTTTACAGAGAAGACATTGGTCAATTCACGATAGAAGATATAGATACCAGCCACTGTACCAAGATAGTTTATACCTTCATCGGACTGGACATTAATCTAGATATCTCAACTTTGGACGACAATCTCGACATAACTCTGGGTAAAATCTGAATGATATGATATTTTGTATTGGTTCTTCATTTCATCTGGTTTGATTTTAGTGAAGATTCTAGAGACTGTTTTAATATTTTTTTTAGCAAATTTGATATTCATGAATTAACACCCAAATTGATTAATATCTTCCAGAAAAAATGCATTACATTTGCTGTTAAGACAGTCTACAGAATCAGTACGGAAATTAAAACACCAGTAGATAACAAGAAAAAATCGAATATACGAGGATGTATTGATATCTAGTTAGCCTAGACCAGTTCCCTGCATAAACAAAATATTGCGTTACCATAGCAACGAACAATAACTTATTAGAAGTGTCAGTGTATAGTTTGACGTCAAAAAAGTAGACCAGAGTTACGCAATAAATTAAATGAAAAAATGTGTCCACCGAAATTGTGAAAATCGAAAAATTTGACAAATTAAGTTTCAACTAGTGACTGTAGATGTCATGAATAACTTCCTGTTATATTCTGTCTTGCCTCACGGTATTAATTCTTGAGTGGATTCGTTTTGATTTCGAGAGCTCCATAAATCCTTTCTGATGAGTGCGTTAGCACGAAACAGCTGTCAAAGGTTATAACTCTCGGAATTAAAACGAAATATACTCTATTTTCACTTAGATTCTGCTTGCGTTCCTCATAACGTATTAGAAACTTGATTGAACCTTGGCTTGGTCAGAACAACGAATTGTTGGCTGCCTGTCAATTTGTGGACAAACCTCTACTTTTGGATTCCTTGGTTCGTGTCAAATTAAGTTTCAACTAGTGACTGTAAATGTCATGAATAACTTCCTATATATATATATATATATATATATATATATATATATATGTATACACGATTCGATATGAAAGAAATCAATATAAAAATTTGTTTTTCAGGAGGATTTGCAAATTTCACCAAACTGAATAATGAGAACTCCTGTTTGAAAAAACTGATAGCTATTGGTGGATGGAATGAAGGTTCAATAAAATATTCAATTGTGAGTATCAAGGCCAAGACTATAGTCTCTTGGTCTCGCGAAGTCCTTCGCAAGCGTTATTCATCGCCTTGAGTCAGCTCAGTCAAGGACTTCAGTTTGTATACAATACTTGTGACATGTTCCCATAAGAAGTCTAATGACGTCAGATCAGGGGATCGTGCTGGCCATTCCATCGATACTCTCCTCTCTATCCACCGATTTGGAAATATGCGGTTGTGGTACTGCCGGTCATCAATTCGGTAATTTGGCGGTGCTCCATTCTGCTCTTACCATTTCGTATTCGCTAGGTCAGATTAACTATGATCAGTAATAAATGTATCGGTACCTATGAAAATTTAGTGGGAATCAGGTATACAACTGAACCGTTATCAATTTGCGATGAGTTTTTAAGGGAGCACAGCAAAAATATAATTTAGATTGTCATCTCCACTTAAAGAAGCTGAGCTGTTCTCAGCGAAACAATTGTCGTGGTTTTGTGAACGTCTCTAGTGAAAATCATTTCAGTTATAGCTTCATTTCAGATATTATTTCCTTAAACGTTTTTAGATGGCGGCATCAGAAGAAAGTCGTAAAAAATTCGCCAACAACGTTTTGAGGTTCTTGATGTGGTACGGTTTCGACGGATTGGACTTAGATTGGGAGTATCCAACAGCTCGAGGCGGTATACCTGAAGATAAAGAACATTTCGTAGCTCTTCTCAAACTCCTAAAAGAAACCATCTCACCGTGGGGTTTCAAACTCTCGATTGCAGTGGCCATGGATGAATCGCTCATGAATGAGGGATATAAAGTGTCTGAGATAGCTAGGTAAGATGGAAATCGTCATACACCGGGTGTCCGCGAAAAGTGGCTCTCCCCTATAATATTTCTGTTTTTGAAGATGATGGAATTGAATTTGGAGAATCTGTATAAGGCAAAACTGCATTTTCTGACAAGTAACTTAGCTTTATGAAGCGCCCGGTTTCACCAGAAGTGGCATAAGATTTTGATTTTTACTTCTTTTGACTCCATATGACATACTGAATACAACCTTATTTCACTGGTCACTTGTCACTTTTTGTAACCGAATTTGTTTTTTATTTTGATTTTTTTTCTAGAGGGCTATGCTTACATTCAAATCGCTAATTTCAGTCCTAAAATTTTGAGAATAATACAATTTTACTATTTTTGATCGAAATGTATGTGCTATACAACATTTCATTTTTTAATTTCTATTACTAATTTATTTTAAATGGCAATATGGTGGCTAGTCGGATTGGGAAAAAAGAGCAATTGAATACGATTGATTTGATACTGCATACTATTGAGTTTCAAAGAAACTTTCGTTAAAAACTTTAAAAGAAAACAAGAAATTTCACGAAATGAAGTATCTTAAGAGATTAGAATAAGATTTAAATGCATCGATCAGCCTGTAACCAACACAACTAATAAAACAAAATCAATTATCCAAAACCTAATAAAATATCTCCCTACATAAATATTACCAATATAATGTTTCTTGAACAATTTACTCCTGCAGAAGCGAGGTGAAATAAGAAGTCGATATCATTCATGATTTTGTTTCATCAATTGTGTTTGTCACAGGTTACTAGATGCATTTAATCTCGATAACTGAATTCAAAGGCTTTGTCTCAATTCGTTTGAAATCTATTAGTGTGTGGTATCAAATTGATCGTTATAAAATGGGATTTTTTTCTAATCCGGCGAGCCGTAAGAAAATTGTTATTTCAATTCAAAAAATTAAATTTCACATAGCACATACATTTTGACCAAAAACATGCGGTATCGATGTGATATTTTTTTTTGCAAACGAATCAAAATTGACGTCTAACCTAGCTTGTCAGTCATTGATTGTGATTCTTGTTACCTTGGTTAAGGGCCATGCATTCAGGCGAACAATGGGTTGATTTTATTTACTTTTTTCAAAATCCTGCCGTTACAATTGGGTTTTTTCATGCAAATTTTTGACACTGACAGCAAGAAAGATCTGGACGTATTCAGAATGGATGATCTTTCCGAAAACAAGTTGATTTTCATTTAATTCTCCTCCCAACCGGATCAGATTTAGGTCACCTTTGAGGAAACCCTTGATCTTCAATCTTCATCTTGAGTCTATTCTAATCTTCATATCTCTTCATCTAAAGTTTCAGCTTCAAAATGAGCCGGAGATTTTAAAAATCGGTTTGACGAGGAAAAAAGTTATGACTGCAAAACCAAAAAGTAAATTTTTTGAGATAACCCTGTAAACAAAAGAGATAATAAGACAATTCGAAAAATGTCTTGAGGTAATGAGTTCATCTTCATGCCACTACTGTCAAATTTGAAAAAAAAATGTTTTTTTTCTTTGGGATCCTTTTGAAAATTCAGAAATTTTGCAAAGTTTTAGATAATACCCTGTAGCGATTTTTTGGGGAAAACTTTATGTTTTGAAGAAGTGCGAGATCATAGCTGAAGGACTGGGCTAGCGAACAGTGTTTACAGAATTCAAATTGTTCAATGCAGAAAAAAGTTATTCAGATTTTAATATGGTCAAAATTTTGGGGTGCGACGAAATTAGTGTTTAGTATTTTATGTGTCCCATTGATAAATCGAAAAAATCACTTCCGGTGAACTTTCAAAGTATTTTTTTTCATTTTGCTTGCAACGACTTGTTGCCCTTCTTTACACTTGGCTACACTGTACTGATGAATGCTGAATAGCTCGAAACTCATCCTACCGTTGTCGTATCCTATTTATTTTTTGTTACGTAATTTTATAAAGTTTCTCTTGATATTCCATCCTCATACATATTGTGAAACCAGTGGAGTAGTGAGATTTTTTCTGATAGAATCGTTAATAATGTTTTTTATTTCGAAAAATGGGAATAGCCCTGAAAATGAAAGCTCTTTCATGAAATTTGGTGTCCTGTGGTCTTTTCAAAATTGTTTGAAAAAACATTCCATTTTGTTGAAAAATGTATGTTTTATAAGGGTGCTTCCATTTTATATGGCACACTGTATATAAATATTGACTCCAACAAAATTTATGCAAAATTCAATTTTTCAGTGCTGTAGATGGTGTACATTTAATGGCGTACGACTTCGTTTCTCCTTTATCGACGGTGACTGGACTAACATCACCAATGTCGGCTATAGTAAGTACAAATTAGAACGTTTTCACTTGCAAGTAATATTGAATGCTGTTTGAGTGACTAATACATTTGAGTATCATCAGCACACATAATATGTTCAATCCTACAGTCAGTTCAGTTGTTTATATTATGTACAGGATGGGCCCAAGTATTGACCCTTGTGGTAAACCCGATGTTGATCCTTTGGAATCTCACCCGAAACGAATTTATGTGGTTTAATGGTGTATGGAATCTCTTCTTACAGTTTTGAAGAAAAATTCTAATGCCGATTTTCTGGGTAGATAATAGATATGTATATTCCACTTCTGCGATTGTTCTAATAGAGCACGTAACATTGATTTCTGATCGACGCACATTTCTTTGGACAGTGATGATTTTTGACAGGCAATATTTTCTGTGCTGTCATTTAGCTAGATTGAGCAGAATAAAAAACAAAAATTCTGCTACTTTCCTTTAATCACAGACGAATGAGTTGTAGACCTCAGAGGTGCGTTTCAATTTAACGTCTGCCGTTCGGTAACGGACGATGTATGACGTCATAGTTGTTTCGTCGGGCGATATCTGTCGAATTGAATTTTGAAAAGCTCTCGTGGGGTAAATAGTTGACGGTCGAACGTTCCACTCAAGAATTTTGAAACGATGGAATGAAGTTGTCGGACGAGACGATCTAATATCAAAACGCGTCATAAGAAAACTTAGGTATACGTCGGACGCACGTCGGACGTAATATTGAAACGCACCTCAGTATTTGATACTTTCAGGAAAAAACTGTTTCGTGGTGGCTGAATGAAGGACTCCCCTCAAAGAAGCTGATTTTGGGCTTACCAGCTTATGCTAGAAATTTTGTATTGCAAGATTCTGACCAACACGACATTGGAGCTCCCGTATCGGATCAAGGAATTCCGGGACTGTACACAAAAGAAAACGGATTTTTAGCGTATTATGAGGTGAGTTGTCTCTCCAATAAGCTATAAGGCAATTTCTGTACCTATGCATAAGACTTTTTTATTCAACGACACGGTCGTTCCGAAAATCAACAATACCAAAATCAATTTTACAATTAGAAAGTTGACATTTTAACTCTTGTTATGGAAGGAATAATCCAAAACTGCTTTCTCATGCATTTTGCATGTATTTTATTTCAATACTTCAAATTTTACCACTTGAAGGTTGACGTTTTAACTTTTGTTATAGAGGAAATAAATGATATGAATAAAATCGACAAAGTCGAAGTACCCTTTCTCTTCAAATATTTCCACCAAGTGGAAAATATGCTTCTCTGATGATTGCCACGACGGTTATTGATCTACACCTGACAGATATTTGTGCAACGTTCTTCCAAGAAGACTCAATTGCGAGTGCTTGTTGTAAATGAACGAAAGATTATCCTTCATTCGGCTGGGGATGTCCACCTGCATACATGTTTCGAGGTTCTCGCCTCTCATCAGTGCAAGGGTACGTCCGACAACTCTGGAGTCGTCTTGTCTCTTCCCAATGAATCATAATGTATGTTATCTTTTGCCGAGAAATGAAATGAAAATGAAGTTTGAAGAATTATTTGGCGAGACCATATCTGGAGGGAAGACTCCGATAGGCTCCGCCCACCGCGGCTTTGCTTCGGCATTGGCCGGAGCAAATGTCAGCTTTTCCTATTTAAGAAGCCCGTTTTGGCTGGAATAGTCAGTCACTCGGGAGCTTCCGAGGGGTACGTAGTATACCTGGTGAGAGCACCCTACCCGGGTGACTCACCCGACTTTAAAAGTTATAGTTGATGCTTTTGTAAGCAATCAAATTCAGCTCCGAGCTAGTCTCACGGTAGACAGTTCATTTTCGGCGAGTATAGGAATATCCGGCCTGCCCTGATTGAATTGGTTTGGAAATTCGTTGGGAACACCAACAGTTTTATAAAAGAATTCGGATTTCGTAAAGAAACTCCACTACGAACTATGCCGGAGTTCTTTTCAGGACTCTAGTGCATAGTGTTGCTGCTACCAGTCACTATAGTCCGAATCCAAGGACAATCCGAGGCTGCAAAAGGGGAACAAACAAATTTTGCTTCAACGCCGGCGCTTCGAGGACAAAGACTGAGCTAGTCGGATGAAGGAATGGATATTCCTTGTTATTTCCGGAACCCGAGCGTCGGCGGATGATGACATGTATTGTTCATGTCATAATTAGCTGCGGATAAAGCAGCGACTTATATTAAAGTCAATCGCAGCGCCACCTGCAGGGAAAATCAATAAGCACTCATCGGGAAACACTCTACTTGGTGGAAATCTTTGGAGAAAAGGGTACTTCGACTTTGTCGATTTTATCCATATTTATTTGTACTCTCCGGAAGAACCTTCGAATTGTTCGATTTTTCGCATAGAAGAAATAATCCAAAGCATGAATTATATTCCGATACTTCTTAAAGAATGAATATAACAGTTAAGAAAATATTCGGTTAGCCTTGACTTTCAGCGGATTATGAGAAAATACCGCGCATATGACAGATAGTTATGGATTCTTATTGTTATGGATTTAATCCATATCTTGAGTGGTTCGTGAAAAAAGTTCAGTCTGTTACTCGTTTTTGGAAAGAAAATTTCCCCGCGCGTCGAATTTTCATTCCAACTTCGTTACAGAATATTCTATTCCATATGTAGGTACCTGATTCGTTATTATTCAGTATTGACCTATCATTATCTTTTGTGTTCCATTGCAATTGAAAATATCCTATCGCAAATACAAATTTAGACGTAGAAAACTTTCCAAATAACCTAAAATATTATTGAAATTGAAAAATAATGCAATGCAGAGTTTGAAGTAGTTAGCATCATCAGGGGATTTTCTCCAACTGTTTTATTTTATAATTGTTATTTCCGTCAACCGATTGCACCCCTACGCACAACCCTCGGAAGTCTTCGAGAGACTTGTGTGAGCTAGGGAAGACGCAGCCCTTACCTTTTAACGTGTGATGCCATGAACGAGACTGGTGAATCGGTGGATCGAACCCTCGCAAGCAAGGCGAACTCACTACCAGCCGACCACCACGGCTCATTATATTATGTCATATCGCATATAGAACAATGCGATATTTTCCAGTGTCTTCTTTCATTTTGATAGCATTATCATGAGATTGCAGATACTCTGATTCTCAGTTAAATGTGGACTGGTTTTGATTACTTTTTCGCAGGTCCTTGACATTTTCCAAACCGATAGCGTGACGAAAGTAAGAACGGATGGAACTAATTATGCCTACTCTGCTGAGGAATGGATAACTTATGAAGACGAAGAAACGGTGGCTTTGAAGGTAAAACAATATCATAGTCAATACTGAAAACATTTTTATTTATACGAAATTTGTTCAGTTTCGGAAATTCAGCCTATAATAAAACAATATCTTTCATATGAAAATATGTTGAGACATTGATTTTATTCAAGGTATGAACAGGTTGTTCCTAAAATCACCTGTGGAGTCATCTGCGACTGAAAGACAAACTTTAGTCGCTATTTTCCATCTTCCTAGATGACCTCTTGGAAGGTATTCAGTTGAAAATGGAAACATTCTCAATTGAAGATTGAAATAAAAATGACTTCTCTGGAAATGGAAAAAAACTTACTATAGAAATTAATCCATTTTTTGTAATATCTGCTATAAAAGGAAACAGTGGAAACTGGATAATTGAGAAATAATCACCTATCCGAATGAAGATGCAAATTTCCATTTTCATATTTTTTTTCAAGTTAGGTTCTTTTCACTACATCTATCAGATGTAGTTCAATGTCCAGCGTGGCTTTAGCCGGAGAAGTAGTTGTTTTTTGTTGGATATTACAAAAATGGCTTCATTCCATTTCAACTATCTGAAATTTCAGATTTTCTTTTTTCAAATTATATAGGAATTTTTCACAATATTTAACAAATGTAGTTCAATGTCAAGCTTAGCTCTAGCTAGGGAAGTTGTTGGTTTTTGTCAGATATTCCAAAAAAATTGCTTAATTTTTATCGTAAGTTTTTTTTTCGTTGACACTAGTACCAAGACTGACTATTCCAATACAATGTCTGGAAGGAAAATGGATGAAAAAAATATGAATATATAAAAAAATAGTACCGCAGACATCCGGTATATTTGTTAATGAGACAGATATCAAGTTCTTTTTCATTTTGTTTCAGACCATGTATGCTCTCGATCAGAAGTTGGGTGGAGTCATGTTATGGTCGTTGGATACTGATGACTTCAGAGGACTTTATGGTGATAAATACCCACTGCTGAATGCTATCAGTAATGCCATCAAACAACATGAAACAAAGTAATAAAATAATTTCAGTGATATTTTGTTAAATTCCGAATAAAAATATTGTTATCAAAACTTTGCATAATTTCCGATTCTTCATGACCTTTCACGAATTCAGTTCAGTATAAGATGAAAGACATTTATCGTTCTGTAGTAACTGAGAGATGGATGCTCCCTAATTAAGAGAGATTGGGGTCTTTACCCTTTGTATGTTCTTCTAAAATTTGCATGTTACGAATAATCGTGTGTATTTGAATAATCATTTGTATTTTGATATGAGATTATTTATTTCATCACTAAGTTCACATGATCATTGACAGGTTTTTTACTTCTTTGATCATGTTTTCAAAAGAAATTTATTTGTATACAGTGTGCCCAAGATAAGAATGAACAGCATGGGGATATCGGAAACGGTAAGAGATGCGGTGTCGATTAAATCAGAGAAAAGTAGCGCATTTATGTGCCCAACAATATGCCGTTCAGAAAGTTTTAATATTCCGAGTAGTTTCGGAGATATCCGAGAACAACCGAAATTTGAGAATTTCCTTTTTATTTTCTCCTAGCTTTATTTTCAAAGAAAATGTGAAACAAATAGCACTTTGCTGGCCACTTTTTAAGGACTACACGATAACGTAAGCTGAATTTTTCTGCGACGTTTCGTCTTTTAGAAAATATCATCAACTTTTCATTTTTATATGGGCCGAAACTAAAGTATACCCTGTATACGAATCTATTTTTCATTGTGAATACAGCAACGTATCACTCAATATGATTTCAGAACCATTCTCGCGCAAAATTAAATTTAGTGATTACTTAACCTGTTTTTCTTCAATTGTAGATAGTAGGCGCTGGAAAAAATGACACATAATGTTCTGTTGTCATAATAATACTGTAGTTTGGTAGAATTTTTGACATATTACCGTTCCTACTTTTACATCTCGTTACCTACCTAATTTGCGTTAAAAATGGAAAACGGCAGCTTTTCGAATACTGAAAAATTTGATATGTTGTCATGTTACATTTTGTGCCAAAGAAATTGTGTTGATGCTGAACGTGCGTACTCTAATAAGTATCCAGAGAGGCGACAACCTGGCAAATCAATATTTAGACGGTTAGTTTTTAATTTAAAAGAATACGGATCATTTAAAAAGCCTGTGGTTTCCCTACAAAAGCTATCTAATGAAGAAAGTCAGCGTGATGTGTTACAGGCCGTTGTCGAAAATCCTGAGATATCCACTCGCACCAAATCAGAAATCCACCGCTCACTTCATGTAAAATTAGGATTTGTCATGGACTCAGACCAGGTAACGATGCAAGGCGAAGAACCTTTTGTGAATGGTACACTAGAAAATGCCAAAACGATAAAAATTTCCCTTTCAAAATAATTTGGTCTGATGAAAGTATGATCACCAACAATGGTATTTTCAATGGGCGGAATGTTCATTATTGGTCACAACAAAATCCGCGTGTACACAAAGTGTTCAGACATCAACATCGTTTCGGTTTTAACATGTGGGTTGGAATTCTCGGTACGAATGTAATTGGGCTTTTTATCTACCAAAACAATTTAACAGCAGATCGGTACATAAATTTGTTAGTAAATGATATGGAAGACGCTCTAGATAATTTGCCATTAGCGGTTAATCACAGCTGCTGGTTTCAACAGCTCCAGCACATAACTCCAGAATTGTCCGTGATTATTTGAACCGTCGCTTCCCAGGACAGTGGATTGGTACTCATAGTGATACATCCTGGCCTGCAAGGTCCCCCGACCTAACCCCACTAGACTTTTTCCTTTGGAGATATATCAAAAATTAAGTGTACTCTAATCATAATTTTCAAAATGAAGAAGATTTGCTAAGATCGGTTACTGCATCCTTCAACAATATTTTTCCGAATATGTTAACTCAAGTTTTAAATTCGTCTGTGAGAAGAGCGTACTTGTGCTTAAAAAATAGTGGCGGGTTATTTGAACACTTGTTATAAGTTTCTGTTTATTTTCCTGTAATACATATTAGCTACTTGTTATTACATTACAATTACATTTTGATATTTTGATATTGCGACTTATCTTTGTATTCAACAACGCAAAAATTCCGACAAGTGGTAAGTTAAAATTTATACTTGTATAAATAAGACTAATTAATTTACTTCATGTATCAATAAATGACATTTTTTCCAGCGCCTACTATCTGAAATTGAAGAAAAACAGGTTAGGTAATACGTTGCTGTATTCACAATGAAAAATGGAGTCGTATATAGGGTATACTTTAGTTTCGGCCCATATAAAAATAAAAAGTTGATGATGTTTTCTAAAAGACGAAACGTCGCAGAAAAATTCTGCTTACGTTATCAGGTAGTCCTTAAAAAGTGGCCATGACGAAGTTCTATTTGTTTTACATTTCCTTTGAAAATAAACCTAGGAGAAAATAAAAACGAAATTCTCAAATTTCGGTTTTTCCGTAACTACTCGGAATATTAAAACTTTCTAAATGACATATCGTTGGGCACATAAATGCGCAACTTTTCTCTAATTTAATCGACCCCGTATCTTTTACCGTTTCCGATATCCCCTATTCAGACTTATTTTGGACACACTGTATATCATATATTGATATTAAATAATGTTAATAAACTACCAGAATGATGTTTCATTTATTTGAAGACGAGCGTCCTGTAAAACACTATATCGTGCCATACGACCATCTCATTGTTTACTAATTGCTCTGCCTGATGATGACCCTGTTTATTCTGCATTCGACCAAATCCGCATGGGTTTCATTAGAACTACCACCGATCGTGACTTGAACGGTGTCGGGGTGAGCAACGTGCCGAGTAAATGGCGATTGGTAAACATTTACCCCAGTCGGTTGAATTACAAATTACATCACCTATTCCATCAATCGACACAGCTTGAAAGAAAAAATATAAATTTTGGGATTTCTTCATTGAATACAATAATATCGAAATCAAAATTTACCGATATGAATGTATAAGGCATTTGACACTATTAATATTAACGTTGCTTTGAACAAATTATCTGGACTGGGATTTCGGGGCAATTATTTGTCGTGGCTAGCATCTCATCTTGAGCATCGGAAAATCTGTGTTAAATAAAGTAGATGATTGTAGATCTCAACTGCATTATGTTGATTTGGGGGTTCCCCAAGGATCAGTTTTGGGTCCCTTGAACATATTTTTTTGTATGTAGATGATACGACAATTGCTACTAAAGCTAAAAGCCCAGAGGAACTTGTGCAGAAAATTAATATTTTATCAAGAGAAATCACTGATTGGTGTAGTAACATTTCCTTTCAATTCAATTCAATTCTGACATAACAGTATGCGTACAATTTCACTCACGTACAAAAATTTTAGCAGCAGCGATGGGACCACACATTTTTTCATTACTGCTGGCGTACAGTGTATATAATGTAGAATGACTTTGTGCAATGAGTTAAATTCTAGTGTATCTATCCATCCTGAAAATTTCATGGGTCGACGTCAAAAATTACGGAAGATATGAGGGTGTTTCCATGAGAAGTGAAACACACTGTATATAAATGAAATCTTTTGCAAAAGCTCATAAATTAAAATTGGTTGCATAAAAAAGAAAATGGAGATATAACTCATGATAACTCATGATGACTGAAATAGTAGACATTTTCACCTACAAACGAAGATATATTGAAAAATTCTTAGCCTTCTATAGAACCAAACAAAATTTCAATGTCAAAATATTTTATTACTCAACATATTCTCCTCTTAATTGGAACATTTATCACAGCGAACCTGCAACGTCCCTAGACATTTAAAAAAAAAATGTTTCTTCTTATTCTGCAAACCAGACCTCCACAGCTTTTATTACCTCCTCGTTGGAAGGAAGTTTACGACCTTTTAAACTTTTTTGCAGTTGAGGAAAGAGATGATAGTTGGACGGAGCCAAATCTGGTGAATAAGGGGGGTGTTGTAGTAATTCAAACCCTAAATCACGAATTTTTTGCATGGCAACATGAGATTTGTGTGCAGGGGCGTTGTCCTGCAAAAACAAAACACCTTTGGATAGCTTTCCGCGTCTTTTCTCTTTAATTTTTTCCCGTAGAGTGGTCAATAATGTCGAATAGTAATCACCAGTTATTGTTCTACCCTTACCCAAAAAATCAATCATGATTACTCCTTGGCAGTCCCAAAAAACTGAAGAAAGAACTTTTCCAGCACATTCATTTTTGGACACGAAACTTCTTAGGTCTTGGAGAACTGAAGTGTCACCATTTCATCTATTGTTGCTTAGTTTCTGGATCGTAGAAATGTACCCAAGTCTCATCCATAGTAACAATTCTGTTTAGGAAGTCTACATCCTTCTCAAATCAAGCACAGATCGAACGCGATGCTGCTACCCTTGCACGCTTTTGGTCAACCTTCAAACATTAGGGGATCCATTTTGCAGCAATTTTTTTCATGTCCAAATTGACGTGAACTATATGATGAACGCGTTCGTATGAAATACTCAGTGCTTCATATATCCGTTTTAGACCAATTCGACGGTCTGTTAAAATCATGTCATGAACTGCATCGATATTTGCGGGGACTGACACAGAAACTGGCCGTCCCGATCGGTCATCATCTTCAATAGAAAATTTACCTATTTTGAAGCTTGCAGTCCAATTTTTTACGGTCGCATACGAAGGACATTGATCACCAAGGGTATTAAGCATATCTTCGTAAATCTGCTTACCTCTTAACCCTTTTAAATACAGGTACTTGATGATGGCTCGATACTCCAATTTTTCGATTTTCACAATTTCGGTAGACATATTTGTTCTTTTAATATATTGCGTAACTCTGGTTTACTTTTTTGACGTCAAACTTTACACTGACACTTCTAATAAGTTATTGTTCGTTGCTATGGTAGCACAATATTTTGTTTATGCAGGGAACTGGTCTAGGCTAACTAGATATCAATACATCCTCGTAAATATGGGAGCAGAACTTGCGCAAGCAAAATCAGACGGACATAGAATTATAAATTTAAACAAAACTTTTATGAAATTTCTTAAACTGGCTACCACAACAGAGGTCATGAATATAATAAGGAAACTCAAAAAAATCTGGGAAAACTTGATTGAAGCTAGATTGGCCAGTTATCTTCAAAAATATTAAATTTTATCCAAATCCCAATCTGATATTCAAAAAGGAAAGTCAACTTAAAATGATGTAATGCAATCAACACATCTCCTCTATAAAACTCTTGACAAGAGCAAGCCATCAATAGGAGCCTTTATCGATTTTTCGAAGACTTTCGATACTGTGAACTACTCAATTCTACTGAGAATACCTTGGAAAATATTGGAAAGTATCGACAGCAAATAGTCAGAATCGAAAATGCAAGATAGAGAAACAATCAAATGTGGAGTACCACAAGGAACAGTACTAGGACTCTTCTGCATATATATATCAATGAAATAATCTCAACAGGAGCCTCTGGCAAAATCATCAGCTTTGCAGAAGACACTGCTATGTTTTATTCTTGACAAATTTGGATATAAGTCAAAGAACAGGCTGAGAAGTGTATGGAATTTATTAAAGACTGGTTTGATCATAAACAACTCTCGTCGAACTGTGGCAAAACGTATTCCGTTCCTTTCTGCAACTACAAATCTTCTTTGCATCATTTTCAATGCATTACAATACGAAGCACACTCAGAATATCCTCAACAACAAACATAAAATATTCAGGAGTCATCATAGACTATCACTTGAGATGTGACTGTCATATAACCTACCTAGTAAAGAAACTGAAAACTGTTCTTTATAAACTTCAGCAACTGAAAGACAGGCTACACCAAAAACAAAATAAAAAAAATATTATAGCCTTGTATTATATTGCAAATAGGATGGGGTGGGGAATCAAAAACATACCTATGCTAATTGGAGGTAATCAAGAGGAAATTTCTGAAACTAATGCTAAATAAATATTTCTGCTATAGTACTAACGAATTATATGAAGAATCAATAGTTGATTTGAGACAATTCTTCTACAAAATAATTGTTATGAGTGAATACAGGAAGAAGAAATGAACTCAATAACCCAAGCCACAATTGCCTCACACGCAACAGAACTAGATATACAAATCCACTCACAATAAAATCAATAGGGCAAAGGTCATAACGTTGTTTGGGCCCCACATCATTTGATTTCCTACCAGAAAACATACAGACTTTGGAATCATTCCCAAGATCAAAAAGAGCCATAATTACATTCATTTTGAGTAAGTACTCCTCGTGAACAATTTCGTGAAATTTTTGACTGGAGAAATCAGATCGCCACAACTGAGTGATATCAGCAATGTATTCGATTCTAAAGATTACTTGATTTCAATCATTTGTATCTCTGTGATTCAACATATATATTTCTGTTTTCAATTTTATATTTTTTACTGATAGTAGCAACACATTCATAGATTGAGTGATTTTAATTCTTTTTTCGTGATTCTATATTTATATCTCTGTTTCAATTTTGTATTTTTATCTATATTTTACACCATATTTTACAACATACATCACATACAATCATCTGATGATTCTGTGATATTTCGTTTATTTGCCAAATCTTCATACTCTTATGCTTTAATATAATTCTCTTTTAAGTGAATAAACATTATCAATATTATTATATTATTATATTATTATATTATTATATTATTATATTATTATATTATTATATTATTATATTATTATATTATTATATTATTATATTATTATATTATTATATTATTATATTATTATATTATTATATTATTATATTATTATATTATTATATTATTATATTATTATATTATTATATTATTATATTATTATATTATTATATTATTATATTATTATATTATTATATTATTATATTATTATATTATTATATTATTATATTATTATATTATTATATTATTATATTATTATATTATTATATTATTATGTTATTATATTATTCTATTATTATATTATCATTAAAATTGAATGGAATGGATAGAAATGTGGATCTTCTTTCTTGAAGTGGTTTATGAGAGATTCCTCATTTCAAATTAAATAAAAGAACACGTTTTATTCAAGATTACTATTTTTATTTTTCAAGTCCAGAACATGGAAAATGTAGTAAGATTTAACAGTTCATGGAAAAATATGATCATTCGGAAATTGATGAGAGGAAAATTTTCAATGTGGATGGATCGAGGTGAATAATATCGACATACGTTTCGTAAATTTGATCATGAGATCTAGGATACGGAAAAATTGAATGAAAAGCAATGCAAGCTCTGTATGAGTGAGACAATTTCATTTTAGTGACATATCACAAAAGAAAAATTTGGTACCCACGTATTTTACATTATTAGAAATATCGAAAATTCTCAACAGATGGTAGCATGGAAAAGATCTTCAACATTTAATGATAATAATAATAATAATAACGTTTATTTACCAAAAATTACATAATGTGAAGTTTACAAACTATAACCTATACTAAAGAAACATGAATCCCTCTGGGTTGTACAAGAGAATCCAATAGTATACATATATCGTAGCTATTGATTACATCATTTATTTTCAATCACTATAGAATGCTTCAGCATAATCACGAATCACTGATAAAAAAATAAGAAATATGTAAATCATGTAATGTTTCCGGACGGCAAAAGCATGAGATCGGTGTTTGTTGAAGCTATCACACTTCGCAAGTAATCAATTTCTTCTTGATGAACATCCCAAGTACTCAATTGGCCGATCACTTTCAAATTTGGGCAATACCCCATCAAAAGCTCAACCGTTGTATATGTCAAGTACTTTGCGTGAGAAAACCACAACTCTTCTAAATTCTTCAAGTCGCACTCCGCACAAAGTCTGAATATATCCCCATCCGTCATATTTATGACGCAGCCCACTACCATTCTCTTCAGAGACGGTGAATTTGTTAAAATGAATCTAATAACTTCATCTGACATCTCACAGTATAGCAGCTCAACATTCTCTAAGCTCAGAAAGTAAGTATCTGAGTTCGTAAAATTGATTTTCATCTGAAAACACTCTAACGTCGTGAGATTTGGGGCAAGAAGGCATATTTCTGACAGATCTAATGTTGTATTTTTGTTGTGATTCAACTTCAGTACTTGCAGTTGAGTTCCTGATACTCTCAGAAACGTTATTATTTCATCCACTTTACATTTAGTCAGTTTTATACTATTGAGTTTCTTGAGTTTAGTCAATTTTTCAACTACACCTGAATTAGGGCTGTCTAAGTGTAGGTTTTCCAAGTTGGGGCACAACTTTGAAATACTCTCAACTATTTCTGATGTAGTGAATGTATCGTGCAGGTATTTGAGTTTCGTTCTGAAGCCAGGAGTTTTATTATAAATCAATAATATAGCATTTCCAGTGTATGAATAGGTTCGTATCGTGGTAAGATTAGGTGAGTTCCGTATGATTTCAGCCATGACATCAAATCCACTGGATTCTTGTGAACACAAATCTACTTTTCCAAAGTTGCCAATATCCAGTACCCGTAACGTATCACTTCTGAGTTTTCTGATACCACCAACAGAGTAGCACGCTTCTCCACAAATATCCAGAACTGCTAGATGTTTCAATGTCAATATGGCCTCTAACACATCGTCATTCGCCATGTGTGGTATTAAAAGACTCTCAAGTCCAACGGTTTTCTTGATAACTTCACTCAACTTTTCGGGAAAATCCCTCACCCACAGTCCTTTCAAGTTCAAATGTTGAATCCTCTTTCCTTGAGCTAGGATAATATCCAGAATTTTTTCGTAATAGAATTGAGGAAACATTCCGGTATCGAGTTTTCTAACGTCTCCTCTGAGGAGGAGCTGAAGACAATTGAACCGTATGCACGCGTCTAGATTCACAGAATTCAGGATGATTTTCATCAAGTCTTGTAAGACTTCGTGAGTGGCGTCTACCAAATATTCGAAAACTACTTCGTAATGCTTCATTTCGTCATCGGATAAGGTGTGTATGAGTTTGTTAGAGATGAGTTTGAGGCACCAACATTTGAGAGGTAATACGGCGGATCTGGGTGACATCTCAGTTGGAACACAAACATCTGTTCCTGATAACAATGAATGGTATACTGAACGCTCTGAATTAAATATAGATATCTCTAGGCATATTGCCACCGATTCGTTCTGGATTAAAAATAGTCAACCACTTGATGAATTTGTCTCGTGGGACTAAAATAACTATGTACTCAGGTGGTTGTTTGGCTTTCAATTGACACAAAATCAATAAAAAAAAATATCGATGCGTTTGGTCTATTAGTAATATTATTCGGTATTCGACACATCATCAGACTCATTTAGTTTCGTTAATACCATTTTCAAAATGTCAGGAGTGTCTACACTTGTCTTATGGAGTTCTTTATTTCAGCCGTACTCTTTGCCAAACGGTAATCTTAAAAATTGTTTTTTTGTTTGAAAGTGGTTGACAATGTTTCACTTTGAGTGAGGTTATTCGGGACTTTCATTGTCTAAAAAAGAACAAAGAAAACTTCACTTCTCTGCAATTTTAATTCACGACGTTTCAACTGTCAAAATCTACAGTCGTTATCAAGTGTATAAATGCGACAATCTCAAGGATACTTCTTATATATGCTATGGCTAATTTTGTGCCATTAGCCTAGGGGTAATTTGCCGGTGTTCAGGTAAGCTTGTTAATTACAGAGCCGGGCCCCTCCGGTACAGCATTGTTCATTCTTATCGCAATTTCAATTGATCTATGCCACTAATTAAGGATTTCCTCACATAACGGATTTCTATGCTAGCTGGACTGAAGACTTTGTTGTTCATAATATATGCACTCTCTTTAAACTTCCTTCTATACCAGCTCTCTTTTTTATGGATGACTTCGGCTTCAGTCCATTTTATATTGTGTTGGGTCGTCCAGACATGATCCGCTATCCCTGACTTTGATATTTCTCCTCGTTGAGTATTTCTCTTGTGTTCAGCGAGTCTAACGCTAAGTGGTCTCTTAGTTTCTCCAAGATAAGCTTCACCGCATTCACAAGGGATGCGGTAGATGCAATTTTTGGAACAACCCCTCGCTGGTTCGATCGCTGATGGACCGTGCCTACAACCTGTGTAACACAGATAAAAGTCTTACCATCGAATTGTACAATATGAAGAAAGATCTGCGACGAAATGGGTATCCAAAAAACACAAAGAAGAGGCTCTAGCCCGCAGGGGGGATTAGAAAAAGAAACCAGATGAGCCGACAAAAGCCTCCCTGTGCGTTCCGTATGTTAGAGGTCTATTGGCGAATTGGGCGAATTGGGTCGAAATACAAAATACGGACATGTTTCAAGTCAGGTAACACTATTCGCAGCCATCTCACAAAGACGAGACCACGTAACGCTGACATTGACTCCAAAAACTGCATCTACAGCATCCCCTGTGAATGCAGTGAAGCTTATCTTGGAGAAACTAAGAGACCACTTAGCGTTAGACTCGCTGAACACAAGAGAAACACTCAACGAGGAGAAACATCAAAGTCAGGGATAGAGGATCATGTCTGGACGACCCAACACAATATAAAATGGACTGAAGCCGAAGAAGAAGAGAGCTGGTATAGAAGGAATTTTAAAGAGAGTGCATATATTATGAACAACAAATTTCTTCAGTCAAGATAGCATAGAAATTCGTAATAACACAGCAAAACAGAATTACACGTTATCATATTAAAACAAATCATATTAAACCAAGTCTCAGACTAATCACACCGGTGCTTGTTGATGGATTTCCTTCGAAGAACTGCTTCATCAACAACAACAGCACGATTCACTGCAAGCTTGACGTGAGTTGGAAAACATGACCCGGTATAACGAAGTCTTTGCACTGCACCCAAAATCTTTTGTAAGTATGGTGTCTACTTGGAAATTTTCTCGCGTATTCAATACTATCACTGTTGTAATTCAAACTGATGTTGTTTTGACGGGTGACATATGTGCACCAGTGCCAAGTTGTCTGAAATTTCTGTACTCAGAACTATTACGGCTCATAATTGAGTTGTCAAGTAGAAAACGACCTCCAGCGATTTTGCACTCGGAGTTAGTAACATTGCAACACTGCAATGCTTCAGTTCTCATGACAGGCATGAAAAATTCCTTATATCAGTATTTTCCTTAACATTCAATGTACTTTTCAACATAGAATAGACACTTCATAACGTATGAGGTTTTGTAATATTTGTTTTTTCCTCAAAATAGCATATATAAGCACATTTTCAGAAACCTTTTTTACATGTTTCTTGTCGCACCATTCACGAAATTGGTCATATGTTTTCTCATATATCAACTTGGATTTGGCCGATAACATATTGGATACTATTGCATTTGCTTTCTCAGATATATCTGATGGGATATCACTACCACTCTCATAATCAACATCCATCTTCCTGAAAATAACTTGAAATTGAAACAACTACGAGCAAACACAGTCAAACAGTCATACACGCGGTGTGCCAACAAACCGTTTCTATAGTAACGACACGAAAGACCACTGGATTCTGTGAAATTGTATTGGAAGTATTGATAACATTAAATTTAACATGTATGGAAAAGAGAAATATTATTTAATTATTTTGGACCTAATTTTATCAGACTGGAAAAATTTTTGAATACGATTTTACTGACAACATTGAATAATATTTTCAGTTGTAATACCACAAGAGAGTGAGAATAAATTGAAAATAATTCTACAGATTTTTCGAAAACTTGTTGCCAGCCACTCGAGCCCTTCGAGCTATCGTGTCTATTGCCAAATGGCAACAAGTTTGAGAAAACATGTGGAGAACTATTTTCTACTTTATCGAACTCTCGTGTGGTATTCGATAGATTATTTTTTGATTCCCCAATTATAGACACATTCTCTATGTAACATTTTTATTCATTACGGTTATCTAAATTCATTTTTCAATTTGCATGCAAACTGATGTTGTTGTCAAACAATAAAAACAAAATACCACGAATATTCCCGAGGCAATAATCTAAGTAGAAAATTCCCACTATAATAATATGATTGGTTGGAAAGTACATCATAGCTTTAAATTGATGGTTTTTATTAGTTGCAAGATATGTCGAAAAATAATCAAGACAACAGTCGCTGAAAAGCGACTTATCCGGACGAAAAACTACGTCAAGTTGTATTGGAAGTATTTATTTTCAATATATTTCAGACGATATCAATTCAAATTCCCAGTTGTACAAAAAAAGGTTGTTTGTAATTCGTGCATAAAATTCGTATTTTCGTGGCACATTCGAGAAAAAATTTAAAACTTAACTCATATGCGCCCTTAAAAAACACTCATTTTACTCACCTTATACAAAAATAACTATGTTGTAACTCTGATAATAATTTTTTTTTCCATATGCTGCAAACATTACAGCCCACACTGTATAACATGTCACTCTGCGGATGTTACCGTTTCACAGGAATTGGAAAGAAATCATAGATTTTTCATTGAAGTTTCACTTAATTTAAGAACCCAGCTCCCCATTCTCGTCAATTTGAAGTAATTAGTATCCCCTCAAGGAAAGGAAGCCTATTCACTTTTTTTCACACCACTTGCATACTAAATTATGTATCTCGTTCGGCGGGGGATTGAGCGAAAAAGAAACTTTGGAGAGTCTAATGAGTCTCCCAACGACCACGCCGGTTATGTTATATATTCCCAACTTGTCGAACTTGGCCCAGACCAACTAAGCCGCGTCACATTTTTCAGACTTCTGGAACAAATTAGTTCCGTGATTAGTCAACATCCGAATTCTTTCACCCGGATGTCGAAATTTCTTTTATTTATATTTGAAGTTTCGCCGAAGTCGAGTGGAAATGTTTTCTGATTGGAAATACACTTTATTTGGACATCAAGAAAAATACTTTGTACACTGCTAAAAACATATGCACAATTTTGTGAAAGGCTTTCGCGGCCATCGTCACTTACATGATGGTTCTTCGGGTTGTAAGGCCGACGTATGTTTGGAGAAGATCTCGACGTTTCGCCAACACGAGTGGTTAGCATTTTCAAGAGATATTTTCTCAAATTTCTGATTTCTTAATTCACTGTCAAATGCTTGACATTTGTTATACGTTGTCTCAATAAATACCTGTGATTTGACGTTCTTACATCTGATTGGTCCATAGCGTTAGCTGACATCATAGAATCGTTCGTACCGTTATTTTGTGGGTAGGGAGCTAATTGAGAATTTTTGAGAATTCGAAGCCAAACCTTGTTCAATTGTAGTCCTTCTTCGGTTCTGTTGAAGTTGTTGTGGTGTTTCTGAATTTCAATTGCCTCCCGGAAGAGTCTTGGGTAATAGGCAGATGTTGAAGAGATGACTTGGGTTTCTTCAAATTTCACTCTATGGTTATCGTTGTTGAGAGTATGTTTTGCGACAGCGGATTTCTGTGTTTGCCCTAACCGACAGCAAGCCTTGTGCTCTTTGATTCATGTTTTAAGGGAGCGTTTCGTGGTTCCGGGAGGCCATTGAAATCCAGAAACACCACAACAACTTCAACAGAACCGAAGAAGGACTACAATTGAACAAGGTTTGGCTTCCAGTTCTCAAAAATTCTCAATTAGCTCCCTACCCACAAAATAACGGTACAAACGATTCTATGATGTCAGCTAACGCTATGGACCAATCAGATGTAAGAACGTCAAATCACAGGTATTTATTGAGACAACGTATAACAAATATCAAGCATTTGACAGTGAATTAAGAAATCAGATATTTGAAAAAATATCTCTTGAAAATGCTAACCACTCGTGTTGGCGAAACGTCGAGATCTTCTCTAAACATACGTCGGCCTTACAACCCGAAGAACCACCATGTAAATATACACAATTTATTTTTGCAATTTATTATGTCATATCATTGTTTTATGTAATTTTTCACATTACTCATCATGTAAAAATAAGCAAACGAGGGTATTCAATGACGTAATATAGTCAAGTCAACATATAAGATTAAAAAAAAAAATTGAGTTAGTCACCGAAAGTTATGATCATGGTGTCATTCGATTTGTAATGTCATAAAGAAAATTTGAGGAATTGTCCTAAAAGGGGATGAAAAAGATTGAAAAAGTTATAAACTGAACTGAAACAAAGGTGGGGCTTTGGATTTTATCGAATATCTCGAAAAACATTAAAGATTTTCGAAATATTAAAAAAGATCTGAAAAGATCAGCAAATTTGCTGAAAAAATTTCCGAAACTTCCGAAACTGTACTTCCAATATTTATAATTTTCACAGAGCGTCACTCTGACACAACAAACAAAGATATTTTAACAGATTAAATATGAATATTAAGGAATAAAAATATTCATGTACTACTGAAATACACCAATTAACAATATTCCGTGATTAAAAATTTTTATGCATTTGGTAAGTAACTAATTTTTCTAAACTGAATGTTAACATAGAAACCCCGATATTTTTTGAACTGAAACCTAGGATTCTTTTTTACTTGGTGAAATTATTCTTAATAGGAATAAAAATAGATAACCCATGCGAAAATCGTAAAATTTTGATTTTCCACTTTTTTAATAACAATTGAAAAAATTGTGATATATTTTTTTTAATATCATGTTTCGATTTCTAAGGGTTTGAAGCTATATAAAAATAATTTTTAAAAAATTATTCACCACCATTGTTTAAAACATTGTTATAAACACATACATTGCTTACGAGCAAATAAAAAAAATTGGTCATTAATAAAAAATGCGTTTGTTGAATAGCAATTGTTATTTGCGGCTAAATATTGAAGTTAAAGAACAATTTTTTCTCATAAATAATATTTATATCACAATTTAAAAAATAAAAAATATATCGAAACGTTCAAGATAAAGAAAAATTAATTACTTTATTTTATTGTTATATTTTCAATCGTAAATAAAAAAGTGGAAAATTGAAATTTTACAATTTCTGGGGTTTCAGTCCAGTAATTATCAAGATGTAAAAATTCAGTTTAGAGAAATTTGTTAATTGACAAATGCATAATTAATGGGGAAATTGGGATAAACATTTTTTAACCGCAGATTATTGTCATCCCAATAGTACATGATCTTTTACATTCCTTAATGCTCATATTTAATATGTTAAAACATTTTTTTATTGTTGTCAGACTGACGCAACGCGCGCGGAAGTCAAACTACCCGTTTATGGCTCTATTTTCATTCGAAACTCTTCAATATTATTCGAGATATAATTTTTTTACCTGTAAAAGTACATTGCCAGAATGTTAAATCACCTTGAACTGTAAATTTGAATGAAACAATGGGTTTTCAAAAGTATTCACTAACGAAAACATTTGTAGTACAAAATGGAATAAGAAGAGAAACAGAAATGAGCAAAGGGGTATATGCACCTAGTGAAATATGCCTTTTTTATTTTACCATACATTGTGGTGAAGAATTCACAAAACATTATTTTCTCCCAAAGCAACTGAAAGGGAAAGTGATATTTTTAGAACATTACCTTTTTTATACAACGTAGGAAAAAATTCTTAATCGATTCTCCACTCATATGATATGTGCTTCAGTTCATTTTAGATTTCATCAACTATAGATTTATCCAGAACTAGAATTATGAAATTGAATTTTCACTTATCGTGTATGCGTAATGCCCCTCCTGTCAAGTATGCCTTGATACGTGTATTTGATTTCCATTTTCAGGACGTAAAATAATTTTCATGAAAGTTGAAATGAAAATATTCGTTTACGTGAAGTGAAAACTACTCAGAATGAAGCTGCAGTAGGGAACTGTATCTTTTTAACCTGAGCCTAAGTGACATATTTCCAAGAAAAACTTCGCATGTTTATAATATTTTTATCTATTTTAGATACACGAACTTCACAGGAAATGATTACTTACTAACGTTAATTACTCCAGTAGACTTCCATGAATATTTATAAAAGCACTTATCGTGCATCAAGATGGTATACTGTTTATCGATTTTAGTGTAATTGAGTATTCGTTATTACAAAAGAGCCAGTTTGGTGTTTATGGTAATGTTTTCCATCATTGCAACAGAATAAATTGGTCCATATGTATAAAAATTGAGTACTTACTTTCAATGTTGAAGGTTCTGCTTTAATTCATATACTCTCTCTACTTTTTTTGGAAAGGAAATTTTTTGAATAAATTAATTAAATGGTACAGGATCGGGGAATTTGAGAAATGGTGCTATATTTTTAGTTGTTGATATCAACCGGTTGCTTGTAACATCGGCCTTTTCTATAGGTGATAAAAAAACGCTTGTGGTTTGTATTCTGTATACGAATGTATTTGTGTATCATTCCTACCAAAGTTTATACCTGCCATATTGCCACAGGTACCGACAAATTCTCTTTGACATTTCGTCTTTGTATATTGTAATGTAAAATGATGCGAATTTTCTCTATCCTCAATATCATCCACAAACATACTATACCTAACTCATCTCGTCGACATCCTTCTGCGATTCCAATGATTAATACAACCTTGAAGAGAAATAATTTCAATCAAACTATTTTGTAATAATGATGACATCTACCTTCACCATCAAAAAATGTTCATCCTCAGCTCTTGTCAAAAACGCTTGAATATTATTCTTTGTCAAAATATGCGATTTCATTCTGATAGTCTTTGCAGAAATGCTATTGTACCTGCTTATGTATACTTTTTCGTTATTGGATAACATGGCTCTTATCATCGAGTATTGACTCCATGATGACGACGGTTTCTGTGCTTTTGATTTTTTTCGAAAGTAGGCCAATGAAACGATTTCAGTGGGTTGCTTTATTATTGTACCTTCACACCATTTTTGGAAGCGAAACGGTGTCTCGTATTGTACTCGGGATTTATCTGGTACAAGACTGTTCATAGCCAGCTTTGCTTCTTCCTCTAAGCCTCAACTAAAAGTTGCTTGTTTGTCTCTTACAACAATCTTTACCGGCAAGCTACAGCCTGATGAGATAGTCAACAAAGAATAAATAAGAAGAAAAGGTATGTTGTCGTGGAAGATCAAACTCATTGTAACCTGTAATATACGCATGTATAAGCGGGGATATATTGAAAAATTTAATTTTTAGCCTACTATAGAACCAGAACCAGAACCAAAACCAGAACCAAAATTTCAATGTCAAAATATTTTATTACTCAACATATCCTCCTCTTCATTGGATACATTTATTACAGCGAACCTGCAACGTCTCTATACCTTTCAAAAAAAAAAGGTTTCTCCTTGCCCTGCAAACCAGACCTCCACAGCTTTTATTACCTTCTCGTTGGAAGAAAATTTACAAACTTTTAAACTTTTTTTCAGTTGAGGAAAGAGATGATAGTCGGATGGAGCCAAATCTGGTGAATTAGGGGGGTGTTCTAGTAATTCAAACCCTAAATCACGAATTTTTTGCATGGCAACATGAGATTCGTGTGCAGGGGCGTTGTCCTGCAAAAACAAAACACTTTTGGATAGCTTTCTGCGTCTTTTTTTTTTATTTCTTCCCGTAGAGTGGTCAGTAATGTCGAATAGTAATCTCCAGTTATTGTTCTACCCTTATCGAAAAAATCAATCATGATTACTTCAGGGCAATCCCAAAAAACTGAAACAAGAACTTTTCCAGCAGATTTTTGGACACGAAACTTCTTAGGTCTTGGAGAACCGGAGTGTCGCCATTCCATTGATTGTTGCTTTGTTTCTGGATCGTACAAATGTACCGAAGTCTCATCCATAGTAACAATTCGGTTTGAGAAGTCGACATCGTTTTCAAATCGAGCACAGATCGAACGCGATGCTACTATCCTTGCACGCTTTTAGTCAACATTCAAACATTTGGGGATCCATTTTGCAGCAATTTTTCTCATGTCCAAAATGACGTGAACTATATGATGAACGCGTTCGTATGAAATATCTGTTTTAGCCCAATTCGACGGTCTGTTATAATCATGTCACGAACTGCATCCATATTTTCGGGGACTGACACAGAAACTGGCATTCCCGATCGATCATCTTCATTGGAAAATCTACCTTTTTTGAAGCTTGCAGTCTAATTTTTCACGGTCGCATACGAAGGACATTGATCACTTAGGGTATTGAGCATATCTTCGTAAATCTTCTTACCTCTTAATTCTTTTAAATACAGGTACTTGATGATGGCTCGATACTCCAATTTTTCGATCTTCACAATTTCGGTGGACATATTTTTTCTTTTAATTTATTGCGTAACTCTGGTTTACTTTTTTGACGTCAAACTCTACACTGACACTTCTGATAAGTTATTGTTCGAAGCTATGGTTACGATTTATTTTGTTTATGCAGGGAACTGGTCTAGGCTAACTAGATATCAATACATCCTCGTATTTCAAATTCAATCACGTGTGTTAATTTTTATTTCAAGCAATCTTTTTGGATATGGACATAGCATCAAGTGAATTTTTTCAGCATAATTATATACCTATATTGTTATTGGTAATGATATGAGCCAATTGCTCTCTACATTTTTGTACTCTATAATATGTGTCAGGACATGTTCCTCTTCGTCATCTTATTTAAAATCTACATCTCCTAAGTTCTAAGCTGTTATGTGACACAAAATATGCAATTATAATTATAATAGAATACTGGTACATTCCTCTTTGTTTTCTGCAAGTTATTCAACCTCCCCTATAATTTGGAAGTATTTTCGTCCAACTGGAAACTTGCAAGAGTACAGCCAGCCCTCGAATAAAGAAGAGAAACCCTACCTAGCAACTACAGGCTATCTGCTATCTTTTATCTGCTATCTGTTATCTTGCAGGTCATGGAAAAACCTTCAACATCAAGAAAATGAAATATATAGGACGCAAGGGAATTGTGAATGATCTGCTCAATGATTACTTCAGAAAAATTCTTAAAAAAAAACAATTTGTAGTTTTTCAGTCTTGTGTAGATTGGCCGCTGACTATGTTCCAAATACCCCGTCTGATCATTCATCATTTAGAGAATGTCATTCACCATCTAAACTATAAGTTAGTTATCTGGAGTTTAAGTCGAACATGAAAAACTGGTCCTCAGTCCGGGCCTGAGTTTGTCTGAATTGTTTGATTGATATCTGACCAAAGCTCATCTATGATCAACATTATAACAGTACACTTCTAATATAAACTCATCAACATGTCGATGTGCATTTTCTTTCAACGAATAAACTGGAATAAAACATTTTTGAAATATTCGACTGAGTGTCGCCCCCTCAAATTATTCTTGAAGCAACACAGACTCATGTGTATCTTTGCTGGGTGATTAATTTTGTATGAGAAGAGAAATGAACATTCATTAAATCCATTACAGTTCGATTTAAGCCGTAGTCAGTCGGCTGTCAAAGCAACGATAAGGTTTTTCTGTTGACGTTTCATCTCGGTTTTCCTCCATTACGAAATCCGGAATGGCATTTTCCGACGATAAAAGTAAAAGTAATGAGAACCGTCAATTGAAGACTGACACGGAATGATACATTATATATCCTAGGGCATGAAAGGAGAAAGTAATGCTAGGAATTCATCTTAGGAATCGATATAGAGAACATTTTTTTTACAAATAATATAATATAATATTCAGACACATTAGTAATCATCATTCCTCAATATGAGGCAGATGTCCCGTTATGTCTTTAGAGTGGAACAGAATTTTTCAAATTTTTCATCTAG